>JBBPRA010000145.1:0-50804 GCA_038092775.1 Boletus rubescentipes | reverse complement strand
GACACGATCAAGGCATAGCCGCGCCAATCGTTGTCTGCAGATGTGAATCACCATCATGGCAAGCCAAGTGGATTCCCCTTACCATCAACGAACCGCACCCACTGCCACCGTCGCGATGTTGGCCAAGGCAGCCACTTTACCCCCAAGGAGGGCGAATCGCCGGTCGAACGTCTCTGTGGAATGTATCCACAGCCGGTGTAAAAGGAGACTGTCACGAGAACGGCTGTAGTGAGGAAGCATTGATCCAGGGGTGCATCGTTGGCACATTGCGAAATGGCAAGCACTGTGCGGAGAGATGGAAAAGTAGTATGAATTGAGGTAGGAACATGAAAAAGACCTCAAGGACAATCTTGTCAGGCACCATTGTGGGGGAATGTTGGCACTGTGGTGTGATAGATACCAACCAAATCAGAGTTTCATTCCTTTGGTGACAGTTTCCATATTCTAACAGAACCATCATCCGCCGCAGTAGAGAGTAGCTCCCCAAACCCATCGCGTGGACACCACTGCACTGAATTTACATCGTAAATGTCATGGGCAGACGATACGGACGCGACGAGTCTCGACGACAGCGTAGCCCGCGCACCGTCGCGTTGTGACTCCTGCCATACAGCAGGCTTAGAGGCGATCTACACTCATCTGTCCATTCCACTCACCGAAATTTCCCAAACGTTTATTTTACCATCGCCGCCTGTGCTCGCAATCCACCCCAGGTGGTCGCCTTTCCCGGTCCCCCAGCTTATCGAGTATATACTTCTCGTATGACCCTTGAACTGATGTGCAAATTCCCATGCGTGTTCAGCCGTGCGTCTCCAGATTCGGATCGTGAGGTCGTCAGAGGACGAGGCAAGGTAATCGCCACGGGGCGCCCATGCAACCGACCACACTGTTCCCGTGTGACCGGTCAGCGTCGCAAAGCAAAGCCAGTCTTCGTCAGGATCGTCGACGTAAAGCTTGACCGTATCGTCGTAGGATCCCGATGCGAGAATCTATCCTCGGAGACGAAATCAGTCTCGAAGCAACATTCTGCGAGCGCGATCACTACCTCCTCGGTCGGATGCCACGAGACACACTTGACGTCCTGACTATGCTCCATCATGACTTCCAGGCATTGGAACTCGGCGTCAGGCGAAACTGGGGCGGGGAAACAAGTCAAGGGGGGTAAACGCCATGATCGAACCCGGAGATCACCTTCCCAGACCCACACCGTCTTGTCTCTACTACACGTCGCAAACAACGCGCCCGTGCCCGAGTACGCGACACACTTGCATTCCGTGTCGTGTCCATCCAAGAACCCGATGCATTCCCATTCATCAGACTCGTCGTCGTCCTCGGGTTGTTCCCATATCCGAATGTTGGCGTCAAACGAGCCCGTCGTCAACGTTTTCCCCGAGGGTGACCAGGCAATGCTCCGCACCGTTTTCGTGTGCGCTGTCGGGATCGTCGTGAGATGCGAAAAGGCGATCTTGGAGGCGTCGAATGGGTCCGTGCGGTAACTGTACAAGCGCACTGTTTTATCCGCCGAGCACGAGGCTAGGATGGGTTTGGCTGGGTTCCAGGCGACTTGCCAAGCGCGCTCGTCGTGACCTGTCAGGCACGAGGTTATGAGAATGATTTGGGCGGGTTGAATGCACGCTTACCTGGTAGCTCGGCGTAGAGTTGGAGTGAGCATGGTAAATCCGACGCCATTGGACTTGGCACAAGCGATCGGTGATTTGGTTATCATCGCGTTCGTATGTGTCTGTTTGTACCTAGTCTTCACTCTGTTTGTCCCCGGCCCGCAACGTCCGGAAAACTGCAAGTTTGTTTTTTCGCCTTTCAATTTGATCAGCATACACCCCTTTTTTCGCGCCTGTAGACTACCCGAATGGGACAGCCAACGGGCCCACAACTCTTGTGTCGTACTGATGCCGTTGTAGGTTCAGATAAATTACAGACCCGAGCCTTCTCTCTGTCGGAATTCCGATGACCGGGGCATGACATCTGTAATGGGGGGTGCGTCTACAGGCTCCTGTAGCCACATGTCGCTGAAGGTCATTATCCTCGTCCTTGCCAGGCTATAACATTAACCAGTCTCGGGCCGATAATAGGTCGTGTAACACGCAGATCGGTGCGCAGTACATACTGCGCGTGAAGCAATGTGGTTCGATATGTCCAAGGCAGTCACTTGTTTCTCGTCGCTTTTTGGGAAAATCTTTCTTGCGACAACCTGGGAGTTTCAGCGTTGTGACTGCCAGGAACGCCGTAATCGCAGCTCTGGTTGTTGTTTCTCAAAGTTCATCGCTCTGTGACTGGCACCTCGGACCATTAGCACTTTGCCTTGTCGTTTTGGGAGTGTACCCTCTGAGATCTTCCGAGGAAGATGCGAGAAATGCCCTTTAACGCGCGTCTCACGTGATCGCGTCGTCACCATCGTCGCCTCCTACTCTCCGGAGGAGTGTTTCACTCTTTCCATGCCTCTTTCTGCCATGGAAACGCCAGTGGCCCCTGGCAATCACCCTCTAACGACATGAACAGGTTTGGTGTTAACAACACGAAACGCACTCCGGCGAGACTTCGGCGACATCTGTGAGTAACCAATCTTGGGAGGGGTTACTGTGGGACTCATGAATCCGTCGCATAAATCGCTTCCAGGCATTATTTTTATCATGATGACGAACTACATAAAGCCTTCCTTGGCGTCCCATCCCTCTCACACACGAGATGTCCTCCAAGTCATTGTTTGCGCTCGCACTTTCCGCTGTTGCCGCCAGCGCACAGACGTTCCAACCCCTGAGGTTTGCTGGTGTCAACATCGCAGGCTTTGGTATGTCATGTGTTGCAGTTGCAGTCGACCGGTGCCGTCTAATGATCCCGTAGATTTCGGTTGTGGCACGGATGGGACTTGCGACATCACCCAGGCCTGTCCTCCCCTCACACAATTGGGCTGTAAGCTGGCTCTGTGTTGCGCATCTATGATTTTGTTTCGTGGCTCACGCATGGATCTAGGTGCCGATGGCCTTGGTCAGATGCAACACTTTGTCGAGAACGACGGTTACAACGTGTTCCGTCTCCCCGTCGGCTGGCAGTATCTCACGTACAACCAGATGACTGGCGTACTCAACGAGACCCAGTTTGCCAACTACAACATGCTCGTCAATGCATGTTTGAGTACTGGCGCATACTGTGAAATCGACATCCACAACTACGCACGGTATGATGGCGAGGTGGGTATCGTCCCCGTCACATCAGCATTAGCTAAAATACGGTCCTCCATTAGATCATCGGTCAAGGTGGCCCCAGCAATGAGATTTTTGCTGAGCTCTGGTACAACATTGCCGACTACTGGAAAAACGAAACCCATGTCATTTTCGGAGTGTAAGTTGTCCGATTCAGGTCTGTTCTGGTCGACTGACAAGTCGCAGCATGAACGAACCTCACGATATTCCCGTGAGTGTGTTCCTCCTAAAGGTTCTCAGCGAAACTCGACGGCTGTGTACAGAACATCGTCACCTGGGCCGGATCCGTTCAGGCCGCAGTGACTGCAATCCGTACCACAGGTGCCACCTCGCAAATAATCCTTCTTCCTGGCAACAACTACACGTCCGCTGAGACCTTTATCTCGAGCGGTTCGGCTGCGGCGCTCAACATGGTGAGAAACCCCGACGGCACCATCACCAACCTCGTGATGGACGTTCACAAGTACCTCGACTATGACAACTCGTACGTTCCTGGCTCTGTTTTCCTTCGTCGTTGGCTCAATGCAGAGATCAGTGGAACCCATGCGGAATGTGTGACGAACAATATCGAGAGCTCTTGGTATCCGCTCTCCACCTGGCTTCGCGAGAATGGCCGGCAGGCACTCAACACGGAAACGGGTGGAGGTGACGTCGACTCGTGTGTCGGCTACCTCTCCCAACAGATCGGCTATCAGGCCGCCAACTCTGACGGTCAGTCTTCCGCATGTACGATGATTGGTCTACAACCACTGAATGCATGTAATGTACGACAGTCATCCTCGGCTACATTGGATGGGCTGCTGGTTCCTTTGCGACGAATTATATCCTCAGCGAGACGCCCTACTACAATGGCACCGGCTGGAATGATACCCTGACCGTGTCGATGGCACTGTCGCCCATGACGAACATGCTTGTCTCCTCTGTTGCATGATCGAGCGTCACTTGGTAACATAGTCCTGAACATGTTAATACGAAGAAGTGTAAACCGTCCTAAAACGAACCCCTTGTACTGACCAGCCAATATCTTTGGTGGTAAAATCAACTGGATTTCAAAGCTGAAGTTTACCATGGTTCACGCGAGAGTTTATTCGACTTGAATAAAGTCGGGGATGCGACTACCACACCGATTCTTCAACGCCTCGGGTTGATACCAAGGCATATGGGGTCAACGACAGCCCTGAAACCAACCTCAGAAAATGCTTGTCCAGTGTCCAAGCACAAGAGAACCAGGGTAATCGGTCATCAAGGGTGCTGTGTAGTTTCGATGTCTGACTGCCGGTTAGCATTGAATAATTATCAAACAAAGACCGCACACTCTCTTGCATCTTGGTATGTGGCTTTTCTGAATCAAGATGGACAGGTTCCATAGTAGGATGTGTTTCAATCACTCATAAGAGACAATGCAATATAAACTACAAATTGATACTAGTACAAAATGCGTCCAGTCATCTGAACAAGAGTGTCTACCGAGTCAACGTCGTGACTGGATATTAAGTTGTTGTAATGGCATGTGGGCAGCGCCTGTAGATCGGATCCAGACATCCATGACTTGGATGCAGTCAGTAGCAGTAAGTCACACCATACAAACGACTTTACCTTGGTGCGGGGCGTAATTGGAATTGTACCTTCTTGCTCCTGAGTTCTACTACTGCGATCTCGGAGATCTAAAACAAATACACGTCATTAACACTGATCACTGTAATCATGAAAATTAGTGACCTCACCTTCGATCATCCGCTTTGGGGTCAGCCACCCAAACACGCTCATCGGCAGCCAATACCGTTCCCGATTTCCCGTCGCAAGGGCCAAACCTTCCATGAAAGTGCAATACAATATGTTCACAGCCAACATTGGTATCAGCACGCCGCACGACCTTTTCGTGGCTAACGAACAGTTTAGATGAGTCAATGATCAGTTTGACATTCCCTTACTGTCATCAAAGAGATGGGAAGGATATCGATCCATGACCACACCAGTGACTAAGGTGGCGCTGAGGCCAGGGGCTGACACGCCATATGTGGGCACGCGAGTGTTGACGAGGGTGTAAACGGTTCCTAAGGCTATGGCGGCGAGGACAAAGCCGATTGCGATCAATAAGCACTCAAAATAGGGGTGGTGACATAGGCTGTGGGTGGCAATGGGGGGAATAATGGCGAAGAGAGTAAGAAACACTAGTTGTGGGAAGGCGGAGATGATGAATGAGAGTGAGGGGCGCATGTCTATGTGCTAGTGTAAAGTTACCCTCACGGTGATAATTAGGGGTCACAGCTCTAAATGGTGACTATCATAAACAGGAACAAACAGGCTACGTTGAATCGAACACCGTATCGCTGTTGGCACGCGGAGTCGACGGGATGATTCAAACTGGTCTCATACAAAGTGCGCATGATGATCTCGTGACAGACTTGTCCTATGACTACTACGGACTTCATCTCGCGACCTGCAGCCTCGATCAACGGTAAGTTGTCATCAAAAGGCGTCTCAACCACTTCCAATCGATTTCAGAATCAAAATTTGGCAACTAGACGAAGCTGAAGGGACCTGGAGCGTAGAAGACGAATGGAAGGTTTGATTACTTCCCCGTGAATATCGAGGACCATGTGTTCACGATATTCTTTGTACAGGCACACGATGCTGCTGTCTCGAGACTGAGCTGGGCACACCCAGAGTTCGGCACAATCCTTGCCTCGGCGTCGTTCGATCGGACTGTCAAAATATGGGAACGGGCCTCCTTTGCAGCTGGTGGGGATGTCCAATCCAACGGATCGGTGCATGCGCAGACAGCAGTCTCTGGCAGTAGCTCTTCGTCGAGATGGGTAGAAAGGACGGTTTTGCTTGACGCGCGTGGCACAGTGAGGGCGGTGGAATTCGCACCCCACCATTTTGGATTGAAGTTGGTATGTATTAACGTGAATGCAACACTGTCTCTATCTCAACCTTGGTCAGGCAACCGTCTCGTCTGACAATCACCTTCGGATATACGAATGTCTAGAACAATCTTCGTTGGCCACCTGGCAGCTCTGCGAGGAGGTGGACGTCACAACACTTCCGTCAATGTCTTCTCCTTCTTCGCTCTCCGTCGCATTTGCAACGCCCACCCAAACAAATGTAACACTCGAGGGTGCATCTGCATCTTTGGTTGCCCAGGCATTACAGCAATCACAAGTTCCATTGCAACAGAGACCCGGTTTGGGTAACCGAGAAGCTGATGGCGGATGGTGTGTATCGTGGTGTAAAGAGAGATATTGGGGTGAAGTCCTTGCGGCTGGTTGTGGCATCTCGGGAACTGTCAAGGTGCGTCACTTCCTTACAGCTTGAATTCGCTATCCGACGTTTGCAGATAATACAAGTGTCGCCCTCTCGTCGACCAACAACACTGCTGACGCTCGATCCAACTCCCTCTGGAGCCCAAAAACCATCAGAGACTAACTCAGGAATTGGACCGTCTGGTGATGGGGAAGCACCGACACCGTATGCGATTACCTCTGTTGCCTGGGCGCCGTCCTGTGGGCGATCGTATCATCTCCTCGCAACCGGAGGAAGAGACGGTCATGTGAGAATCTGGAGAGTGAAGCCAGCTGAAGACAACGACGACTCCGAGGGGGAGGGAGAGCCAAGATGGACAGGCACGATCGTTGCAGACTTTGATCATCACAAGTTTGTCTATCTACATTGTTTTTCCCAACGCGCTCATGTTGATTACCCTTTACAGGTCAGCGGTTGGTCGGGTAGAATGGAATATAACGGGGTACGATTACTGACTGACTTTACCTTTTCCAGTTACTGATGTACACCTCAGTACTGTTCTCTCGTCAGCTGGCAATGACGGTCGTGTTCGACTCTGGAAAGCCACGATCGGGAGCGTCTGGAGAACGGCGGGTAGCATCGGTGTTGAACAGTCTGAAGACTCACCTGATGCAGATGCAGTCATGGATGATAGTGTTGGTGAATAGTGGTTTGGTTTGACGAGTAGTCAACTGGATGTAGAGATTGTCTGGATTAAAAAGAGGTTGGATGACGAAACTGTGAATGTCCTTTCGCAGGACCAGACTCCGGAGCGCCGCCGGTCCGGTCGATCCCTTCCAACTTTGCCATTGGTGTACAATGATAGAACCAAGATCCCACTAATTCATCACAAGCTTATCGTGTCAGGGCATTTCGATAGACCGTACCACCATCAAGGATGGCGCAACCTGGGTCATTCGCTTCTAATCATCCTCCAGCAGTGCGACTAACCTCGGTCGTCTCTCATCTCAGCAGTCCAAGCCACAAGGTCGTCGTATGCCGCAACCTTGGCCCCGATGTAATGCCACTATTAGAGAGCAGGCACGAACTAGAGGTATGATCACGCACGTCGGGATGTTATTTGGGCTGAGATAGTGCCTAGTTGGTTATTTGGCCGGAGGATCGTGCATGCGATAGGAAATGGCTTTTGGAGAATATCCCTGGTGCAACTGGGGTAATCATCATGTTGACAGACAAAGTATGTCCCTCACAGGATCACTTATCCCCAACGTTTAATTCCGTTCCCAGGTCGACTCGGAATTCCTGGACAAGGGTCAGTCACGATAACACTCCAAAGAGATAATCTAACTTGAACTCGCGAAACATAGCTGGTTCTTCTCTCCGAGTCGTGTCGACGATGTCTGTTGGTTATGGTGAGACCATCCTTTTGGCATTGACATGACACAGTTCCTCATCCTACTCCCGCCATGTGACGGGCGCACAGAACATATCGACCTCAAGGCAGTCGCACAAAGGGGACTCAAGATCGGTTATACCCCTGACGTTCTGACTGATGCAGGCACGTTCCCCCCACCTACATAGGTCCAAACCCTCAAACCTATTATGCAGTTGCCGATCTATCCGTGATGCTGGCACTGATGGCGGGAAGGAATGGTGGCATAGCATACTCCCTCGTGCAAAATGGAGGGGTATGTGGTTCAATCCAAATGACCATGCATTTGAGATATACTGATCAATGACCCCTATAGTGGCCAAACTTCTCGTGGGCTCCTTTCGGCCTTTGTGGACCACAACTGAGCACGACAGTACTTTCTCCGACACGCAAAGTTGGTTTCATCGGGTTTGGTCGCATAGCTCAAGCAACCTTGTCACGGCTCGTTCCCTTTGGCATCACGCATTGCCTGTATTCGTCGAATCCTTCTTCCCCACCAAACCTACAGCGTGACGCAGAATTGCAAAAGAAGCATAACTTGAAGGCAGTCTCGAAGGTGGACCTAGAAGAACTGGCTCGCGAGAGCGATGTTCTGATTGTTCTTGCGCCGGGCGGCCCGGGGACCTATCACGTTGTGAATGAAGACTTGTTGAGGAAAATGAAGAAGACCAGTGTTCTCGTGAACGCGAGCAGAGGTACGCTCGTGGATTCGGACGCGCTCGCAAGAGCACTCCAAGAGGGATGGATTTGGGGTGCAGGGCTTGATGTTGTGGAGGGCGAACCAAATGTACCCAGTGATCATCCATTAGTCCAAGAGCCAAAGTAAGTTGCGGTGCTTGGCGGTCTATGCTTGGCTCATTCTAGGCAACGTTGCAGATGTGTTATCGTTCCGCATATTGCAAGTGCGACGCTGGAGACACGGAAGCATATGGCAACGTATGCTGCCCAGAATTTGATTACTGCTATCTTGGGCGGAGATATGCCAGCCCAAGTTGATTTATCTGCCTATGGACTCCGAGGAGATACGTCCAAATAAGAACGCCACAACGGATAAGACCTCTCGAATAGTAGTAAAGCCGATTGGGAACGAGTTAGCAACGTGCGCGGATATGTAGTAGAGCAAGTCACGGTCATGGATGGGTGGCGCGCGTTCTGGGCTGACTAAGCTTTTATTCGTTTCGTTTAAAAAGTTTGGTTGAAAATGAACGCGATCTTGGTACCTTTTTTCCTCCTGCGATAATGACAAAGTTCATCCTCGTTTCTGGAGGCGTGGTCAGTGGCATCGGCAAGGGCGTTATTGGTGCGATGAAACGTCTTCCGTGCCCATCGATCATTGTTCATATCGTCCGACGTGTAGCCTCTTCGACCGGCCTGCTCCTGAAAACGGCTGGCCTCAAGGTCACGTCAATCAAGATAGACCCTTATATGAACATAGATGCTGGTACCATGCGACCCACTGAGCATGGTGAGACCACGACAGATGACGTTTTTTCGTCTGGTTCCTGAGTATCCACACTAGGTGAGGTATATGTTTTGAATGACGGTGGTGAGGTGGATTTGGATTTGGGAAACTACGAGCGCTATTTGGATGTCACACTATCGAGAGATAACAACATAACTACTGGTAAGATCTATCAAGAAGTGATCGAGAAGGAGGTCTGTTTGCGTCCGGTGGACCATTTTGCCGCGTTAATCCTTGGCACAGAGAAGAGGCGAATATCTTGGAAAAACGGTTCAGGTGAGGTTGTGTTTGTTATCGGTACATGTGGGAGACTGACGGGGGGTGGTGCTCGGCAGATCGTACCTCATGTCACCAATGCTATTCAAGACTGGATAGACCGTGTCTCGAAAATCCCAGTCGATAATTCTGGTGAAGAACCAGATCTTTGTATTGTAGAGGTATGCGCAATCGCTTTCTTGAATGAAAACACCTCAAGTACCATCAGCTCGGAGGAACAGTCGGAGATATCGAATCCGCTCCCTTCATTGAAGCCATGCGGCAATTCCAGTTTCGAGTTGGTCACGATAACTTTGCTCTCATTCACGTCTCGCTCGTACCAGATATGCATGGCGAGCAGAAGACAAAGCCTACCCAGACGACCGTACATGCTCTGCGAGGGCTTGGATTACTTCCTGATCTAGTGAGTCATCGTTTTTGTTGGTATTTTGACCTATTGAGCCAGACCCGGATACGATAGATTGCTTGTCGATTGCTGGGACCCAAGCCACTGGAAAAAGTGACCAAGGAAAAAATCTCCATGTTTTGTCATGTTGCGTCTGAGCAGGTGGTCGGTGTGCATGATGTGACTTCTGTCTATCACGTCCCGCTGTTGCTGGAGTCCCAAGGAATTGTTGACTATCTTCGCAAGCGGCTGAACCTTCCTGCTCTCAAAATTACGGAGGAGATGTTATCTAAAGGTTTATCTCTCGGCGTCAAATGGAGAAGCATGATCAAAAAGTATGTTTTGATGTTCCCAATCTCGGACATCATCCCCTTCACTCATCATCATACCAGCCAAGAACGCCTCTTTGACCAAGTCAAGATCGTCCTGGTTGGGAAGTATACTGACCTCAAGGACTCGTACATGTCTGTCATAAAAGCTCTTGAGCACTCCGCTTTTCGTATCAAGCACGAGCTTACCATTCAGGCTCGTCAAACCTTTCGGATTGTATGATTATATACTGATTGGAGGAAGTGTAGTGGGTGGAGTCTTCGGACCTCGAACCCCAGACACAGATGTCTGATCCTGCTAAATACCATGACGCATGGCGTAGTGTCGTGGGTGCTGGGTACGTCTTCTTGTTATCTGAGAGACTACGCTGAGATCGCTGGCCAAGGGGTATTCTCGTCCCTGGAGGTTTTGGGCAGCGTGGAACAGAGGGTATGATCCTTGCAATTAAATGGGCACGCGAACAGAAAATACCATTCTTGGGCATCTGCCTTGGGTTCCAAATGGCTGTATTGGAATGGGCGAGAAGCGTGCTTGGTGCGCACGGTGAGCCCCGACCCCTCTCGCCGGATACCCTGACTTTATGGCTTCTGTTGACCCGGGGATGCAGACGCGACATCGGCCGAGTTCCAACCCGATGCTGCTCATCATTTCATCGTCTTCATGCCTGAAATATCCCGCACGCACATGGGAGGAACGATGCGTCTTGGTCTACGCCCGACGGTTTTCCAACCTTGTGCTAACACCATTGATCCAGAGGCGTCTCCCTCTGAATCCCCGACTACACCCACAGCAAACGATCCCGGCGAGGGCCAGCCAATCACCAATGGCATCCATACGACGACGACGACGTGGTCCAACATACGCAAACTCTACGGCAACGTAGACAAGGTGTGGGAACGGCACCGTCACCGTTATGAAGTGAACCCTGCAGAAGTCGCCCGTCTCGAGGCGTCGGGACTCACGTTCGTGGGAAAAGACGAGCGTGGTGAGCGAATGCAGATTCTCGAACTCAGGGACCACCCATTCTTCGTGGGGGTTCAACCCCACCCTGAATTTTGTTCTCGGCCGTTGAATCCGTCGCCGCCGTTCCTTGGCTTCGTTGCTGCCTCCTGTGGCACGTCTGTGCTCGAGGGACAACTAGAAGAACAGTTGAGGTCCTTTAAGCCACCGCATCCAGAGAATGTCATGGTCAGCGAAGAAGTATTGAGGGCGCGGACGAGAGAACGTCCCGTTAATAGCGGAGTCACACCCATGCGAGCATCGCCTGAAATGACTTAGTCGAAGAGGGCAAAGCCTTCCCAGTAGAAGGACGTATGCTTAGAGGGGGAATAAGCCCATTCTGACTGTACATAAAATAGTACTGGTGCATCCCACCATAGGACGTTGAATCGAAGCCCAAGTCCGATTTATTTCCTGCGCAAAACTGCTTTAGCGACGCTGTTGTACCGCATTTTTCAATGGAAAAGCGATCAGGGAATGGGGGGCGGTGACATGTTGATTTATAAGCTGCACGAAAGCCCAAGAATTAATTCGGCACAACCAATTCAGATACAACCAACCAGTACAGTACATACATGTTTTCCATCATTAATGCCACCGCTTCGACTTCTTCCTCCGCATATTTGCACCCTCCCAAACTGAACGATTTTTGGACTTGGCCTTTCCAAGCGAGGAGGCACCAGCAACCTTGAGACCGTCGACGAACAGACCATTCGTCTTCGACTGGATGCTCTGTTCGTATGCCTCCGTAAACTTTCTCGGAAGCCTTGTGATGGCCGGTATCGAGACATTGAAACATTCAGAGGCCCAGGAAGACACACCGGCTACAACGGCATTCGGTTGCAATCGCAGTGACGGCGTGAGGGGGAGGTAATACCCTAGCAAGGATGCAGCCGTCCTCCGAACGTCGGCAGGATCGATGTGACACTGTATCTCTGCGAGAGCAGACTTCAAGAACTCGGTGGTCAGGGTGGACGACTGTAGGGAAAGAGAAACAAGTTGGCTATCGAGAACGGAGATCGGGAGTGGTTTTATGGGAAGGCTAGTCAGCTGCCAGTTCATGTACGCCGCTTCCCAAGGCAATAACAACAAGTCTGCGCGCACGGCGGGTCTATTGTCCCCTTCCCCTTTGCTGGGTACGAAGGAATTGACGCCTCGGGCCATCCTCCCTATTCGATGGATATACATGGTCTCCCTGCTTGGTACACCGACTTGAATAACCCTTGTCACCCCAGGATAGTCCACCCCTCTTGCGCTGATGTCCGAGCTGACCAGTACCGTCGGTTTTGCGTTTTGCGTCTTTCCTGCCTTGTGGAACAATACCCGGGTTCGATCTCTATCCGACTGCTTCATTTTCGAATGCATCGTCACGATCTCTGTGGTATCGTCAGGCAGTACTTCTTCCACTAGCGAACGCAACAGTATCGAGAATAATTCCGTCGTGTGGACAGTGGGACAGAACACGATCACTTTGGAGCTTGAGCCGTGCGTGAATTGATCGTGCGCGAGTAGTTTCAGTAGGGTTGGTAGTTGGTCGGAAGCCGTTGGGCACAGCGTGCGGAACTGTTCAATGTGATCGTGCGTCAAAAGCTCGTCGTCACAGGCCCCCGGGAGTTTCGAATGGGCTGTCAGTCCCTCGTTTCCACGTGGAGTTGAATCCGGCTCTGGTGGCGCAGCGTCGATGAATGTGTGGTTTGGGGACAGAATCCATGACGCAAGTTGTCGGACAGCACGTGGCATTGTCGCGCTAAAGAGGAAGGTTTGGCGAACGGGAGATCGAGGGAGGAAGGAAACAATTGCATCAATATCGTCGCGGAATCCCATGGAGAGTAGCGTGTCTGCTTCGTCTAGGATCAACTGGCGGCTCGTGAGCGGTAAAGGACGCGTAGTCAAAAGCTTATAACTTGCCATAGGGCAGCCCTTAAACCCTTGTCGAAACTCTGGTTCGTTGGTCAGGAGGTCCCTCAGCCGTCCAGGAGTCGCAACCACAAGGTCCCGTGATGAGTCCATCCACTCTTTCGTTTGTCGGGCCTTCCCACCGCCGCCGACCAGCAACTGCACTTCAAAGTCTTTTTGGTGTGTAGTGAGCTTCTGTGCATCGCTTGCAATCTGTATGGCCAACTCCCTGGTAGGTGCGAGGATGAGCGGGCCTGCACAGCGACGTCGGTATGCGAGTCTGGCGATCTCTGCAATATGAGAACTTTCGAGTCCGGCGTTGATGGCAGCAAGCTTTGCATGATGCTCGACATAATTAAGTCGTGACTCGATGGCTGGAATGAGGAATGCAAAGGTTTTTCCGGTACCCGTCTTGGCTCGAACGAGGATGTCGCGAGGGGTATTCCGGTCGACCACGGGTGGTTTCCGGTCGGATGGAAGGGAGCTGAGAACGACAATTTGTTCTGGATCCCAAGGATAGGCAATGTTGGGCAAGAGGGCAGTAACACGCTCCTGCACTGGAGTCATTGACTCGAGTTGGAGAGGATGTACTGTAAGTGCCTTGAGCGTATCATGGTTGACCCGGTCTTCCAGAAACTTGACAGCGCGGTGAAACTCACGAAAGCGGAGTATAACGAGGCTGTTCGTCGTGGTGGTAGGACACAGCGCACGCCGCACGACGCTGCAAATCGACTTCGTCGTCACCACAGACATTCTGCTCTAAGCATGTCAAAGCGGGCGTTCTCACACCTACAGTTACGTAATAATAAGAAAAGAAATCACGATGCATTAAGGGGGAATCGAACCCCCGGCGGGTCGATGGCAACGACCCAGGTTACCACTACCCCATTAATGCGATGCTCCTCTAAGCGCAGGGTTGATAGCAAGGTGATAAAAATCATTCGGTTCTCATAGTCTTCGAAACCGTCGATCAGTACAGCGATCAAGTGACTTGTAAGCGATGGTGATAAACGAGTGATGTACAAGTCTGGAATCCACTATTAAGCATAGACGTCAAAACTAAAACCTACAAGCCATCGTACATAGATATGAGTCAACCTGATAGTACAGCACTGGTGCGCAACGAACAGTTCGCACCCTTGGTATCAACCGATAGCGTAGATTCGGCATCCTTGCACTGGTTCGGGCTAGACACGACGGGAAGGTCAAAGGCCTCCACCACGATCTCACCTTCCGTCGTGCCCTGGTGCCAGTGAACACGGCTCAACTCGGCATGGTTGAGCAGCCATCCAGGGTCCACGTGCAAGGTTACAGCCAACGACTTGATACTGAGCATTGCGCGGCACACAGAAACAATGGTTAACGTGACAAAGATGGTGCTGAATCGGAAAATATAATACATTGAGCTAGTGATATTCACCGTGTCGAATAGCACGTACCCGCCCTCAAACGCGGTTTCATACAGCTTTTCGGGCGAAGAGTGGTTACGGAAGGTCCGGGATAGCTCAAGCAAGTGGTGACTTACAGGAATTTGAGAAGTATCGGTCATTGTGAGCCCGATGACGATGAAGAGAAGCGACGCTAGGTAAGTAATACTCATTGCTCGGTGAATCGTGTTGGAGAAAAGACATAGATTTCTTACCTAATGCAGATGCGTACATGAACATCCCCCTATATAATTTGAGTCCTGGAACAGAACCTGCAGTTAAGTTCACTTACTCCCTCAAGAATCGCCAAAGGAAAGTGTCCGTTTGCAAGTATTTAGGACTCGTCACGAAGCGATAGACTTTGAGCGCAAACAATAAGCTGTGGAACAGTAGTGACGGGACATATAACCACGCAATGATGGGTGTGCGAGGAGGTACTGTGCCCAATCGAGGTATCCCTTCTCGCACACGAGGCAACAATATGCCTGCAAGCACCGCGGAGGTCAGGGTACTAGTTATATAAGCCCCGACAGCAATCCCCCTGATGATTGGGCTATGAGCGAACATATACCATACGCGTATCGTGACGGCAACTGATTTGTTCGCGTCGAAAGTCAGAGCCAACGGCCTCAAAAAAAGAGTTGACACACCTTGACAAAGGGCCATAGCAACGATTGCAATGCTATAGAACAAGAGAGTAGCCACGGTGGGGCTGAGTGTGTGATCAGCGGACGCTGGATGAAGATTCTGTACATGGTGACGCTCACGACTAAATGGAGAAAGTATAGTCAGCATGAGACTAGAATTGAAGGGAAGGTACTAACAAAAACACTCAAATTAACTATCTCGTCTCTGTCAGTGAACCTCTCGGGGCTAGCCAGTTATCGTCTCACCCATGATCGAAATCCTGAGGATACAGTTTGTTGTCAGCAAACCAGCATCAACCACGCAGAACTTGCTTACACTGCTTGTAGGAAACCCAAGTATCGTATCTGGTAACACATGTGAGCGAACAGAATGTTCCAAGTGCAGACCACAACCTACGCAAAGATACATTGCTCTGGTGAATGTCCATGGGCCAGTCCAAAAATGTTCCACCTGCGTGTTCATGTAGGGTGAGGATAGGAGGAGTCGACGCCAGTACTCACCTCGTCACCCAAGTGAATTGCATGGTCATAAAGTAAGAGCGTTGCAGATCCAAATACTGTCCACTGCGACACCTGCAGCCCGGTAAGAATGAGTACCTGAACCTCGCTCATGAGGGTGCAAGAAGATTTTGGTGTCGAAATCCGAGTCGAACCAGGTAAGACCGCGGGCGTCTCATGAAACAGTCGAATTATAGGGCGGACAGCATCGCCCCCTCAGGCTCGTGGAAATGGTTGATCAAGGTGATGAGATAAATCCGGCGTTTGATGAAGGTGAGCATTGCTTTTGATCGTTTCCACGAAAGGAAGCTGAGCTTATCCTAGCCATCCAAATTTACCTCTGATCAAAAATTGTTGCCCAAGGATGAATGTGGTGTGGTGTCTCTTGTGGGAACGCAGTAGGTTAGAACGGGGAACACTTGACCGAGTAATCGCCAGAATATCAAAGTGGTGGTAAGAGGATTCTTACGTTAGTCATCAATTGTACTGGTTTAGAGGTTTACGAAAGGAATAGACGCACGGCTCCCATGATAAGACCTCGTGTTGTTCAATAATGCCATTATTGGAGCGTGGGGCCGGGCTGCTCGGTGGGTATGCTGGATCCTGAAGGCACGACCATACGGATAATGCCTAGTGAATTAGTGGCTTGGCTTAAGCGAGTCTGAGAATGGTCTGATGTTTCGCGGTCTTACCTGGTGTTGGACTCGGAGTATTGTAGTACAAAGTACTATTGAAAAGTTCGAAGATACCCCTGAGTCGGCGGCCGTTCCCGGTCGAACAATCAACAATGCGGTACTCATCAAGATAGAACAAAAAAAGTTTTGAGATCATCCAGGACCGGGGCCACTGGGATACGATAGACCTTCAAGTTGTGTAAACACTGACTACGGGCTGGATGAGCCTATGGGCGAGTCGGATGGAGTCATGTCAATGTCACTACAGCAATTGGTTGACTCTACATTCTATTCCGACCAGATCATCCGTAGATAAGGCTCCACGTCGTACACGATGGTCAAAGGCCAGAAATCATCCGCAACTTCGGGCACGCGCAAAAAGAACGCACGCAAAGCCGCCCAGGCTACCCAAGGATCCGCCGTACCTCCACCTCCACCTGTCCCTAAGCAGTCAAAGTCCAAGGGAGGAAAGAACTCCAAGCTGTCCAAGAGGGAAGCGAGAGAACAACGCAAGAAAGTCTACATCCCACCAACCAAACCCGCGCCGCCAGTCCTCGATCCACTCGATACCACAGGTCTCGCTCATTTGTTGCCGCCAGAGCTCGTCGTTGTTCTTAGGGCCTTAGGAAAGAAAGACGCTGTTACACGAGGGAAGGCGATAGAAGAACTTGCAAGGTGGGTCGAAGACGCGATCAGAGAGCGCGACCATGACCACGATCGCTATGAAGCTGAGCAAGGCGGAAAGGCGGACATGGTCGTGAAGATGTTGCCAGTCTGGGTACGTTTTCAAACCACAGTCGCTTTCGCGGGCGACTAACTCCTTCTCCAGCTTCATCGTGCCCCGGTTCTCTTCACCCACCCGGCGCGACGTCTTCGTTACCTTGCTGCTTCTCTCCACTTCACCCTTCTTCGTCTCAATCCGGCGCGCGAGGCCCTCCTTGCATGGGCTAGCGAGATCGCATCTCGAAGTGAGCTGGAAACCCTCTTAGGGACATGGGCAATGCTTGCACACGACATTGATCGAGGTGTCGCTACTATTGGCATGAGATCTTGGGCGGATTTCATCACTACGACTCCCGACTTGACCGAGGATATCCAAGATGAACTCCGTACTAACCCTCATATCCAACGCACCCGATCCGAGTCAGAGATCACTCTTAACCCTCAGCTTCTCATCTCCCTTCTCAAGTTTGTTCAGCACACCGTCCTCGATCCACAGGGTTTCCACACAGCTTTGAACCCAGCTCCCGTTATTTCCCCCGCATTTTCGCCTCAACAGGGTAAGAGTGCAACCCAAGGCAAAGCCGTACCCCAAGGTAAAGGTGTCGCCCAAGGAAAGAAAGGGAGCCCAACACCACAATCACAACAGAAGAAAAGTGGTCGATATGTTCCACCTCCTGGCTCTGCGTCGTCTACTCCATCTTCGGTGCCTGATCGAGTCGCGGGTGACAGCGTTGCCGAAGAGAATGATTCGGACCGAGCTGGAAGGTTAAGGGTAGGCGCCCTGGGTGCCATCAGGTGGATCCTAGGTACGTCTTTCTCTGTTCGGTAGTTGGTGATATGTCTTTTTGTCGTCACCTCATTCGTATTTCATGTGTACTGACGTAGTCTATTCAGAGAATTGGCCTGAAGTCGACTCCGCCGACCTCACTATCCTAACAGCACTTCTATCATCTCTCCCATTTTGGTCTACTCTGCATCCCGCAACAGCTTCTCCACATTCAGGCCCAGTCAGCCAACTTTGTCCGTTCTCTGCTGCTTCATTCGGTCAAGGCCAGCCTCAAGTCAGACAAACTACGTGGGCGCTTGTGGGATCTTTAATTAGAATGCTTAAAGGTTCGTTCCGTCTCCTTGTATGTATATTCGCGGAATGTCTACGCTTTGCATTCTCTTCTTCCTGGAAGTTCATTCTGGGTGTATCCGAGTGCGATATGCATCGAGCTACATGTGTATCCTGAAAGCCAGCGGCGCATATACACGCCTTCGTTGTGCATAGCTGACATTTTCTGGCACCAGGCAAATTACCCGCACCTCTTGTTCGGATCTTGAGCACAGCTGTATTGCGTTCGGCCTGGGTCGAAACCGATTTTGGCGTGCGAGCGGTATTAGGAAGTCCGCTGATGATCTTCCTTAGAGGTATGAGTTACATTCACATGGATAGGATGCCGTGTGGTAACATTCATTCACGACGTAATAGACTATAGCCAAGCCTGGACGATCGACATGGAAAGTGCATCAAGGGGTTACAAGGATCTTGATGCCGATGCTAGAAGCGCGGAGGGTGGCGACTCTGACTCTGACTCTGATGCAGAATCCGAATCAGACTCTGAATCCGAAAGGGATTGTGATGATGATGCCTCATATGTTCCTGCCGACTCGCCTCCAAGCGGACAACCGATGTCTCAAGCGTACACAGAATTCTTGCAATTCCTTGAACTAGGGTGTTCTGGGTCTCCTGTAGAAAGTTATCCATTGGTAGTGGTCGTGCTGGCTGGGATTCCTAAATCGGTATGGTTCACTCTGGATATTCTGACCTCCGCTTGAACGTAGATATATGTAGATTCTTCCCACCACCCTACCACCCCCCTCGCCAACCGATGACGAAGATGGCAATGGACGGGAACCCAATACTCACCCAATTTCGCAATTGCTTATCTCCTTTTGGGCTCCGCTCGATGCAGGGCTCCTCGATAGACGGGCAGCAGCCTCGTCGTGGGTCAAGGCACTTGGTGAATGTCTATTTTTAATCGTTCGACAAGCTGTGCAAGCAAACAATCACGCGAACGATGACGCAAAAAGTCTCCTCGCATCCCAGTTTTCCCGTTTATGGACTGAGCTTGTCACGAAGCGATTGCGGGTCGAAGAGGCTGAAGCTACTGGAGCCTTAGCGCGTACAGCACACAGAATTGGCAAGATCGGGGACGGTGCGTTGATGTTAATTATGCTACTCGGGTTGTTCTGTCCCAGGGACCTCTAACTATACCTGCAGATCTATTTGACGCATCCTTTGACGCGCTTTGTTCGACCATTTTTGATTCCTTCCATACCTCTGACGATACAATTCAACTCGCACCCACTTTCCTCTACCAGTTCAGTTCCACTTTTGCACCTGATACACATGCCGGTCAGAGTGTACGCGGCGCGGTAGAAGGTTATATACGAAGGGTTATCGAGGCTCTCGAAACTGCTCTAGGTTCTCCGGACCGAATACTGGTCGCGAACACTGCCAAGGCACCCTTTGCTGCACTCGTGAAACTCATGGATACATTTGGGCCCTCCCTTTTCGATGACGGATCCTTTGCTTTACGCACCGACGCTCTATTCGTCGCGCATTCCGTGGCGCTTCTGCGAGTGTCGACACCAGGCGTGTTGACGTACCTCGGTCATCGATCCAGATCCCCTGATCAGTCGCGAGGCCAGCTGCAGGCACAAGTGTGCTGGTCGGAACTTCTAGGAGCAGTCGCCTCTTCTCCAACGGAGGTAGCACTACCGTTGTTGTCCTCGCTTATCGGTGTCCCGCTCCCGGTACACCTGAGAGGAGCGAACGCAGCAATGGACGGGCTAGTAGAACGTTTGGTGAACAATGTAATAGCGGGGGGTGGCCGGGGAAATGAGGAGATGGCGATATCAAGAGTGTTAAGTGCCCCAGGTATGGAGGCGCAGTGAGCTGTTTTCGTTTCGTTTCTGATATATCGATATATTCAGGACAATTCATTTCATCTGGTTGTTTGGCCACGATCGCGTCTGCGCTCTCAAACAGCGTTGCCACTTTTGCGGACGCAAGAGTGAGGCTCGCTGGTGTGTCTGAGCCTTCAACCAAGCCGGACGAAGTTCCAGATAGTGTAGAGGTTGGCCCTACTGTGGGACTCGTGAGGAAACTGGCTGACTCGGGTTATGAATTCACTGGAGACCCTGGCGCGGAGCTCTATACTGGTATATTCTTGCTTGGCTATGTCATACCTTATCAGGGAGAAGCGCCTAGCGATAAGTGGGTAGAAAATGCGAAGGCACTTTGGAGCTCTTGGATTTCCCGGGAGGGCGACAGACAGCAAGAGATAAGAAATGTCGCGGGTAGCCTCGTGAAAGAGAAATTGAAAGGTGTTCTTGTTGACAAAAATGCGGAGACAAGGTGGGTAGGCTGTTCTTCTGTTAGGTTTTTTGGCACCAACACTAGTTCACTATCCAGGCCCGAATACATCATCCGATGTATTACTCCCTCACCCCCGGGTATTCATCTTGAACCTCTAAGAGACATTCTCCCATCGCGCGAAGAATTCGATTCAATGTTGCATTCCTCTTCCCTTCCTTCTTCGACCACTTCTCCGAGCTTGGCGCTCCTTAACACCACACTCCCAACCTCTTCATGCACCCCTACTTTGAGTCCAACTTCCAGGAAGTATACACGCGTCGTTTCCGCTCTACTCGCCTACCTCACCGTTTCACGTACCATCGCACGGTCAAACCTTTGGGCACTACGTCACGTTCTCATTCTCGGCTTCTACGCGAACGAATATCTCCGTGTGGAGGGTATACAAGATAGCCTCATGACATTTGATGCCACGAGGGGCCATCTAGAGGGCGTTGTGGAGAGGATCAAATCACTGACGACTTATCTCCTGGGCCGTGTAGAGGATGGCGTGCATGCCACAGCAGTGAACTCACTCATGAACAGTAATGGAGCACTCCCTCTTGATGATGGGAGTCAAGCGTCATTTGTCATTGAAGTTGCTCGTCGCGCCCAAGAGAAAGACACCGTGAGAGATGCAGCGGTGCTTGGCGTGGTGCTGCAGTACTTGTTCAGTGATGCTACGAAAGATGATGCTGATTTGTGGCTGGTCTTCGCGAGAAAGTTGGAAAAGACAGGTCTGCTTGTCTTCGTTCGTGTTTGACATTCTTTATTCTCTAATCCCCCCCAAACAAATTTCAGCTCCCCAGACCACCATCACTATATTATCCTGCATTACTGCGTATGCGCCAGAGCCTTCCAAGCTCGACAGATATCGTAATGAATTAGCTGCTTCGCTCATTGGTGTTCGTCCAGGTGCAGCATCCACCACTGGTCTTGTTACCCTCCGGTTATTAGCCGCTACGGCACCGGACCCCGATTCCGACATCGTGTTCCTCCCACAACAGCGTGCCGTGAACGTTATGAAGGCATGCCAGGCGTGGGTTTCTGCCGACGAAGATGACGGAGAAGGCGTCAATGACGATGTAGAGAGTGCCATGACGTTAGTGTTTTTCCATCTCGCTCCGATCTTGCAGAATGTTTCCGGGTCACACTGGGATTTCATCTGGGATGTGATCGAGAACAATTTTGAGGTACGTCTGGTTTACTTCGAGTGAGATGGAGGGTGTTGATATTTCGCAGAACTGCTCCCTGGGAAACAGTGACACGTTGACAACCCTTGGACGGACGTTGAGGCTGGTTATTGCGATTATCAATCTAACATTGACGAACAAGCCTCTTCGTGCAAACTGGGATGAGAAGAAAGGGACAGTGTTGGGACTTATTAGGGACGTGGTCGCTGTTAACACGGGTGAGTGATTAGCTCTTATTTCTATATAATTCATGGGCTGAGGGAATGCAGTCGCCATGCCCTACTCTGAACCTCGTATGCTCTGTCGAGAATTGGCTTTGTCTGTCATTCAAGACATGCCGTCTACAATGATGAGTGAGAAGACTCTACCAAGCGTAAGTGCATTAACTTTGTCCTTCATTCTTTCGTATCGACGGAAGCATTGCAGATGTGCCACCTACTGGGAGACCAATCTCAGGAAGTCCAGCGAATGGGCTATCATTTACTCCATAACGCTGCTCGAAAGTGGACGGAGCATTATGTAATCGAGGCTGGTGTCGACACGGAGGACATGGTGAAGCCAGAGTTACCTCCTGAGCTTCTCGCCATATTACAGCAGAGCCTTGGCTCAGGAGAGGTGCTTGACCTGGACGAACAGTCAATTTCGCGCAACAAGGAAGTGTCCGGATACCTGCTTGCATGGATGATCACATTCGACTTGTTTATTGATGCAGTGCGTACACGTTCTCGATAATGCTGCAAGCATACGATTCTGACTTAGAATGTAGTCAATGAAAGTCCGCTCTGGTTATTTCAACCACATGCGGAGTCTCGACATTGTTTCTCGATGTTTCATTCCCAATATATTTGACGTTCTTGGCTTGTTCAGTGGCGGAAAACAAATATTCAAGCTGGACGTGTGGGCTGTCGACGAATTTCATCTAGAGAGTACGTATAGATTCGTCTTGTTTTGAACTGGTATTCATCCTTGTTGATAGCTTTCGAACCTCAAAGTCCACTGAGTTTGCAACTGCTCGCTGCCCATCTTTATCATCGAGCTCTCCTCACCGTCCCTGCCCTTATCCGTTCTTGGATATCGGACTGTACTGACAGGCAACTTCTTACGCGCGTTGTCGACTACACGTCTTCATACTTCTCTCCGGGTATCATCAAGGCTGAGCTGGCGCAAGTCCGACAGCCAGATGCCTCGTCCGAACTCTCGACGACAGAGAATCTCACTGTCAAAGTTTTACCCGCGTCTGGCGAAGTGACTGCGTCGTACATGGTCGATGAGCAGGCTCTCGAGCTCTCCATTCGAATGCCGAGCGACTGGCCTCTGCACAGGCTCGAAGTGAGAGACACCAAGATGGTGGGTGTCTCGGAGGACAAATGGAGAGCTTGGGTACTTGGCGTACAGCAAATTGTATGGCAACAGGTGAGTTCGACTACCGCGGTGAGAAATGCGATGTTGACGTTGACTCATTCCTGAAAGAATGGCCGCATCGTCGATGGCCTGACATTGTTCACCAAGAACGTGACTCTCCACTTTTCCGGGCAAGTGGAGTGTGCGATATGCTATTCGTATGTTTTGGCCTTTCTCCTCCGCTAGTCGCTATTATTTATTTTTCTTGTGCGTTCGTACTCGCAGCATCATTAGCGTGATGGACGCGAGTTTGCCCCAGAAACCGTGCAAGACGTGCAAGAACCGATTCCACGCCAGTTGTCTGTACAAGGCAAGTTCATTTCAAACTCTATCTCTATTCCGAGGTCCTGACCATGCGTGGGATATGAACAGTGGTTCAAGACGAGCCATTCATCGAGCTGCCCGCTCTGTCGGTCTGACATTTTGTAGGCCATTTGGGAGGTAAGGTGTAGGATAGGAGACGTTCTCATTCTCGTTTTGCATTGGATACATGGAGCCAATGTTATGTAGCGATACAATTCAAGGCACGGCGTGTACTCTTTTAGACTTGTTGTAACTTCGTCCTCTCCAGATAGGAGAACCCTCTGAATCAGGCGCGGATTTTGGATGAGTGAGACTCGACGATTCGTCGGAACTCAAACATGGCCACGCAGTAATCACGCTCGTTGAATGGCCCACATGACTCGGAAGCAAAACAGAAAAATGGAGAAGTTTACTACTTACTTAGGTCCAGGGTGTGGGAAAATTGCTGTACTTGACTCTCGCTTCTGTCAAAGTAGCTTTGAAGTAGCTTCCGTCTTAACCAACCTGGATGGCTCCTGGATCCGAGCGCAAGTACGAGTCTCAGACTAGTCTTCAAATCTTCCTGCCACCTCCTTGCCCCTGCCTTATTCCCTTGAGCCATGAACTCTCCGAACTGTGGTCTATTAACGTACCGGTCCTGTCTCCGAATCGCCATTGCGTTGTTAGGAAATCGATGTTTTATTCATCTGCTCATTGCGCATTAACATTCTTGCCCTCGATCGCATGTGCCAGTGTAGCGATCTCGGTTGTAGAGTGACGCCTGTCATGTGAGCCTGCGGAAAAGACAGGAAAAACGTTCGTCCGACGTTCATCTGCCTTCCACTCGAACAGAACGGGAAGAAGTGGAACGGCTTCCTGAAAAGAGGGTATGTGGTGCAATTTACGGTGTTGCTTATCTACCTTACACCATTCATTTCCGATAGACGCAATCCCGGAAATTTGTGGGATCTTGGCAACACACCACTGAAGAAAGATGCAGGCCAATGCCTAGACATGCAAGCAAGAGTACTAAGCACTCGAACCGAAGTGCCTGTAGAACAGGAATTGCCAACCAAAGACAAAAAGGTAATGATGTCCATTCTTCTTGTCCACTCTATGTTTGTCTCGAATAGGCCCAATAGAGAGCATTCCAGGAATTCCCACAGCTCATAAATCAACGGATGCAAGTATCGCCGGTCAGGACGCGGGGCGGAGGGAGCTAATCGAAGCGCTCAGAGAAGAAAGAGAAGCACAGGTAAACTACAATGCTCAGAGCAAACTAAAGCGTTCAGAACTTGACCAATTGGCAAGTTTAGGAAGGGTCTTGTTTCTATTGTCATACTGCCCAGTTCTCCCGTAACGACATTTCAGAGCTTGTCCAACATGACCTGCTCGAGGCTATGTACGCCTGCCCCGGACCCGCGGCGCGGCCCTTTGCAACAACTTGAACTGACTTATCAGCCTGAGCGCTGAGCGCTAAGCATTCACTCCCGCGGATATGAATTTGCAAAACCTGTAACTTACAGCATCTCGTTGGAACTATGCACCGCACTCATCGGAGTTTGAAACTTCATCCGGTAGAACTTCACAACATCACAAGGTGGTTAGCTCTCCAAAGACGTCGGCGCGAGGCTCGATTAGTAGGTGATGATGTGGCCGAAGAGGAATGTAAAACTTTCCCTGTCAGAAAACAGTCAAGCTGAACAACCCACATCTCTAGCTGAAACAGAAGCACCGCGGGGTCTCCAGCGGTTAGTGCGCATGACGACGTGGCATGCACGAGATTAAAGGGAAAACTATGGGATGGATTTCGCGCGCTACAATAACTCCGCCAATGCAACCTTACTATGAGTTACTACTCGAAGTCCAAATGTATTGCTTACGTGAAACTGTTTCAGAGTCATTCATTGGCGGATTGAAATCTAGCAAGTGCCGCATATGCCCTCTCCAGTCTTAGCATTGCAGTACGCCTTTCGGATAGTGTGTACAGTACTGGCCAGCTACGCAACTATAGATAACGGCTGCTTGATAACTCCCATGCGGCGCGGGCCCTTTCATCTGGCCCCCACTGGCATCATGTGCGTGATCCTTCGAAGTGATATCTTGACATACGTACAAGGAACAGCCCTTTACGTGACCAAACGTAGACCAATTGTGACCGGGCTTTGTTTGATAGACCTTGTTGCTACCGCCGAGCCTCATGTTATAAAATGGTGAGTACATATAAGTATGTACTCTCGAAGTCGCTATCCTCTGACCTCCTTCCAGTTGATAATGGCCGACCCCGGTGTAGTATCCACCTGGTGTCCCACTTCCGATGGCATGAATGACCTTGGCGACCTCAAAGAGGAAGAATTATCGCAAGCCGATCGTGTTGCGCTGGATGGCATTGTCTGGAGGAAGATCGATATGCGGGTTCTTCCACTGTGCGCCAGTTTCTTTCTGCTTGCCGCTGTGGTATGTTTTCGAATTCTGTTTCGTGCTCAGCGTGCTCGAAGTACAGACGATTTGTAGGATAGGACCAGCATCGCGAATGCGCGTGTGGCTGGCTTGCAAACATCGCTGGCTATGTCGAATTATCAGGTACCGTCCAACGCCTTGGGTGATCAGTTCCCGGCTGATCAATTGATAGTACTCCGTGGCGCTAACTGTAACGTGCGCAAATACTTGTGATCGTCGGCGCCAGCTCACCACACAAAAGTCTTTATATTACCTCCCAGTTACCAGCGACGTTGCTCTTGAAGGTAAACCGTAGCATTATTGATAATACGACTACTCATATTATTCGCCGCTACAGTATGTGGGGCCTAATCTCATGCTTCCTACTATAGTCACATTGTGGGGTATCGTTACCGTCTCACAAGGTAGGAAATTACCAGTATTGTCTTGATTTCGCACATTTGCTCATGTAGTATCAAGGGCTCGTCAATAACTATTCCGGGTTATTGGCATGTCGATTCTTCCTAGGATTGATTGAAGGTTTGAATATTCCGGACCACCGTTCCCGTCATTCACCATTTAGCCAGGTGGCCTTCCACCTTGCATTGTCCTGTATCTTTCTTTTTTCTATCCTCGGAAGTGGCTGCAACTACGGTATGCATAAAATCAAGTTCGTCATAGATTATGTAACATTTTTGCTAGGGTTGCAGTTTTCTTCTCCTCGGCATCATTGGCAGGTGCTTTCTCCGGTTTGCTGGCCGCTGCCATCGAGCAGCTCGATGGAAAGGGTGGCAAACCCGGCTGGGCCTGGATATTTATTTTGGTACGTTATACACCCATTGCTTTGTCAGTGATGCTCATCGGTCTTGACAGGAAGGTATATTTACCTTTGTCTTTGGTGTAATCTCCTTTTTCCTCCTCCCTCGCTCACCCGAAACGGCGCGTTTCTTGACGGAGAAACAGCGGGCGTATGTCCTTTCCAGCCTGAAATATACTGGTTCTGTCTCGGAGGACGACGACAAGGACAACTTTAGCTGGTCAGAGGTCATTAGAGCGGCCAAGTCGCCGCATGTAATGCTCCTTGCTGTTCTGACCTTTCTCAATGGTAATATCTGTACGCTACCAAGTTGGCTTTGATTGACGATGGTCCTTTTAGGAACGCTACTGCTCGGTCTGGCTTAGTAAGCTTGTTCTGTCGATCTCTCTGTCCGACGCTGACAATCATGATGGTAGCTTCGAACCAACGATCGTCGCCACGCTTGGATATGCAGGTACCCAAGCTCAACTTATGAGCGTGCCACCATTTGCTGTCACCTTTGCTCGTATGTGTTTCGGGAACTGAATACTCTGTTGTATATTCACACCACTGCAACGAGTTAAGTGTCCATCATTTCGGCCCTGGTGTCGGACCGCTACCAGTGTCGTGGATACATTGCAATAATCTCTTCTCTTCTGGAGGTGATCGGCTTCACCATGTTTTACAGTAGGTTGAAGCTATTCAAGAAGGGGGCGTCTATCTGATAGTTGCACACGTAGCGAGCACGTCGAGCCACGTCCGTTACGCCTCTCTTTTCTTCTTAGTCACCGGCGCATTTTGCGCGGCGCCAGCCATGATGACTTGGATAACGAACAACAGTGCACCGCACACTCGACGTGCAACCGCCCTGGCCGTGACCTTCACCATGGGTGAACTGGGTGGCATTTTTGCCACCTGGCTCCTCGGCTCGCTGTCTCCTGCTCCTACCTACACGTCGGCGTCAATCACCTTTATCGTCATGTCTGTTTGCATGGTGGTCTTGTCAACGACTAACCTGGCATACTTATGGCGACAAAACCGGCTGAAAGAGGAGAGGAGGAAGATGATGAAAAAGGAAGATGAGCCTGAGGGCCTTGGAGATCGTAGTGCATGGTTTATATATAGCCTGTAGATCTTGAGCTCGTACTAAGCCACTTACGATAATGCATGGCTCATTGGTCCATGCCATATGGAGGCTCGCGGTATTTCACAGCGGTTTACCAGTTAGTAGTGCCAGTGGCACATAAACGTATGTAATTCCCGCTACGGTAGTAGTCCTGCAAAGCGATTTGGCGGGTAGATGCTCGTTGTTAACCAAACTGTTTGTATATGTTTTTTCCGTTGCTGTTTGCCATTATTTGATTCCTATTGCTTCTTATAGTGGTCTCAGGTGGACAAAATAGAAAACGAAACAATACATGTAAAATAATAATTTGGATTTCGAGATCTACGCTTGTCTGTACTCGCTCGCACCTGAGTCGCTCAGCTAACCGTCCTCAACACCATCCCCGGCTATGCGCGTGCAAAGACAATGCAAAGGCGAGTGCTAGCGCTCACCTCTGCATGGTCTTTGCATCCAAAGGCAGTTATTTACTCTGTTGCCGCCGCTCCACCATCGGTTTCGTCTACCGTCTCCCACCTTGCGATGACGCGACAACTCGGACGCCGACGTGGGACGACAATGCAAGAATGCAATGACCTGGGCAAGACGCGACAACGACAAAGCCGTCGCCCTTGCCTTTGTCGTCACGTCCTCCCTCTCCCTCTCACTGTCGACGACGAAGCACCCTCGCCTTCCCTCCCTCTCTCTGTCGACAACGACAAACACGACACACCGCCGCCGTCGCCCCTCGCCTTCTCCCTATCTGTTGACAACGAGGACGATGAATACCACGTGCCGTGCCGTTGCCCCTCCCCCTCTGCGTAATAACGAAGATGACGCGCCGTCGCCATCACCATCGCCATCACCCCTTCTCACCCATTGTCTATCGACAAGGAACATGGCGCGACGTGATGGGCATGTTGAGTGTGACATACTCACTTTCTGTCGTCACCAGAGTCAGTGGTACGTCTTGCACGCTCATCTCTACTTGATCTTCGTCCCTCCATGGTGATGCCTTGTCAGAGAGGTTGCATGTGCATATTACAGTGGGTGTCCAAGTTGACTCTTGTATTCTGCTTGATCTACTATCTCTTACACTAGCTCTGGTTCTATGACCTTGGTAAGGACTATCACACACTCATATTTGGTTGTTGTGCAGACCTTCTGTGCAGTCAACATTCATCTCTTTCTGTAACAGTAGTCTAGCACAGACAATAGTGAATAGACATTGCTATCAGGTTGT
Organism: Boletus rubescentipes; assembly: GCA_038092775.1. Taxonomy (NCBI): domain Eukaryota; kingdom Fungi; phylum Basidiomycota; class Agaricomycetes; order Boletales; family Boletaceae; genus Boletus; species Boletus rubescentipes. Next base: position 21,732 of record JBBPRA010000145.1, on the reverse strand, counting down.
GATCACACCTTTCATGCTGTAGGGGCATGATTTCCTTAAATAGCTGAGGCTTCTTTACTGGCTCAACATTTTCAAAGTTCAAGCAAAATCAATTGCATGAAAGCTTATTGATTTATTTTTGTCCAGCCAGTGTATGAGATTAAACTTGTAGTATATCCCCATAGCAGGTGTTGCCACAGATGTGGCCTTCCATAGGTTATCTATAAATTGCCCGTCAGTTTGTAATTGATGGTTAATTAATGTTGGCCAGGTTGATTTTGGCTCGGTCCGAGATCAACAATACCTTGCTTGAAGTGCTCTCACTCACTGAGATATGATTGCCTGGGGAAGTCGGAGTGGGAGTACTAGTTGCACTACCAGTGGAGTGGGGCCACGGCAGTAGAGCAAGGGTTGGAGTGGCAGGGGTCTAGGCCGGGAGATGCCGGAGTAGCACCACACGGCGCCCGTGTAGTTCTGTTTTGTCTCGTCCCATTGCCTTGCTAGGCAGTTAGCCAGGCGTTTGCCCGTGTTCCCCCTCTCTCAGTCTCTCTACCTAGCCGGTCCACCGGTTCAAGGGGCTACGCATAACACAAGAAGAAAATCAAGGGTTATTCCTAATTCATGCATGCCTCAAAAAAGTGGAAGTGAGCCTGAGGCTCAGCTGATCTCGTACAGTATGTATGTATTGGTACCGTAGAGGCCGGCCGGCCTCAGAGAGCACCATTACATAATAATGGTACACTATCGGCCAACGTGTCCAATGACTTTTGCAAGCAACTTGAAGGTGATACATACTCATGATGCCTCGCACTGCGTTGGCAGCATTCACACGATGATACTTACTTGCCAAGCCATCCGCAGCGGCTTTCGACACATTACCTTGCTTGAAAATCACCTGGTTTGGTACAGGCTACAAGGGTTCTGTCGCACATAAGTACTTCTCTACTTCAGGATTCGGTGAAAGCAAGTTATGGAGATAGGGGTGATTAGTTTCCCGCAAGTCGTAATAGTCTTAACTAACTGCAAGTTTTTGCCACCGCACAGACTTTAAAATGTTGCTTACCGGGATGCGGCCCTCACGCATTATGCATCATGTGGACCGGCACATCATCACCGAGGCAGGCATAGTGTACCCGCCCCACGTGGGTGCACCATCCATGAATAGACTCGGATGGCACGACGAATATCAGTGGGTACTAGTAAGCATCACTATGATCGTTGTTTCTCCCGGCCGTTCACATGTATATTGGGTATATACAGATTGTTTGTTCCTACGCCGTCGCTTCAGCAGTCTGAGTTTATTTGAAGGGCTGTCGTGTCTACTTAGCACAGCTGCTTCAAACTATCTTCCTGGCTTGCATTGTGTAAGGGCATAATCTCCATGGTATCCGGCATTTGGATTTTCAGTTTAAACCACTGGACGTTATCGGCTTCAGCCGCGGGTAGGCTGGGATCCATTGGATATTTGGTACTGCTCGACTGTGGTACGGGGTACGTCGCACTAGCAGAATCTTATGCCTGTCTGATCTAGATTTATTCCCGCGGTAGTATGTTGGCCGGGACGGCCCTGTATCTCATCCAGGCACCTCTACTGGTGACGTTGAATGCGCATGCACTCGCCTTCATGTTATTCCTCCGTTCGTTCGCCTTGGTGAGTATGTCGATTCCTCTTTTCGTTCACAGATATGTTCTTAGGTGCGGCCTCGTCCGCTGTAGCCCTTGAGTATCACCATGCAGTACTGTCCTACAACACGAACTGGCAAAGAGGCTTCTTACCTCATCTGCCCTATCCACCCCGCAAGGGATCGCTATCATGTACGCCCTCGTCCCACGCTTCTCCATGATTCCCCGGCAGACTTGGTCTGAAGCCGAAGTCGCCTCTGCAGGCAGTTTCGCGATCTTGTTGAGAGCCTTGGCCGTGATTGGTGGCGCAGGACTAGTGGCGTCGTTTGTCGTGAGAGGACTCCCGTTGCATAATAGACTCGAGCGACTGGGCATCGGAGAATAAGGTGGCGCAGTCGATGTTTCAGCAGGCTCGGACTGTGGAACGGACTCGGACGAACATGTTGGTTGGCGTTACACGGCCTCGAGAAGAAGAGGTTCCAGACATATCTACGGTTGCCGCTGGCGTGAGGCCTAGGTTTTGGTTGCCCCCATTCCAGTTCCGCAGTGCCGACGACTTGAATGCGGCGATAATGTTGGAGCTCGCAACGTCATCATGGGGCGCGAGCGGAACGGGTAATTGACCCAGACGTATGGACGACAGCTGCGGATGCGAAGTCTCGGCCCTGGTTACCCTCATGCCCGTGCTGACGAGTTGAATGCTGTTAGAACTCGGAACTTCGGGATTCTGCTCGCGCTCAAACTACCCCCTCATGCCCATTCATCCTGTTATACACTTGTCTTCCTGCAGAAGATCACTTTTTCTCCGAGCCTGGGAGGTGTGAGGACGATTTCGAGTGCACGTCACTTGAAAAGAGGGGGACAGAAGGAGCGATAGGATGCGTGCGGTTATTCAACTCTGTGCCCGCGTGGATGTCTTCCTCATGGGAAAGTTGTCTACTTCACGCTCAGCCTTGGCGCACAACTTGAAGGGGGTTCTGTCAGTCGGGTTCACACCGGCAACCGGGCTGCTGGTGGCGCCGTGGCCGGAGGGTACCGGGATCGACGACAGCTGTCAGTGTATGTCCGTATATGGGCCACATACGATCTTTCTGATTCACCTGATACAGCCGTATGTTTTGGCAGTAAGGGTAGTAAGTGTGTCTCCTCGCACGTGTCTGACATGGCAGGTCAACGGCTGCAATGCGTTGCTTTGGTTCTCTTTCCAGATACAAGTAGACCATGTGTCTCCACGCGCGTGTCGGACGTGCTGGATTGACGGCTTCAATACGTTGCTTGGTGAAGCATTACTGCATAAGGCTTAATTAGGCTTTATAGCTAAGTTCTTAGTTTGCTCGATGTACTGTGGACACAGCCACCGCACCATGTGGGTCCCGACTCCCATTTTGGGGTGATGACGTTCTGAGCGCGCTTACAACTGAGCTGAGCTAGAGTGTCATCGTAAATTGCGTCGACCGGCCAGATGTGCTCCTTGCTGGCAGCGCCGTTAATAGTTTCAGGTCTCCTCTATTACCCTCTGTCGCACGCCCAAGTGAAACCGATCTTTCAACCGCTCTTGATAAGACTCCGCCGATTCCGAGAAGGATCTAAACTAAAAGGCAGGTAAACACACGGAGGTTCCTATTCCATATTCTTGAAGCATTTCTCCACCATAGTGCAAGAAATCGCTATGTCCCCGTCGGGAAACAATTCCTCCCGTAGCTCCTCCATAGTGCAAGATATTGTCGTGTCCTCATCGAGGAATGATGGTAAGGATGCCCAACCAGTCACGGTACGGTCCAAGAAAGGCGCCAAATTCTGGTTTATCTTCGCTTCCATGTGCATCTGCCTTTCTCTATCTGCTCTCGAGTTATCCTCTATCGCAACTGCACTTCCTACTATCGCCAACGACCTACACGCATCTCAGTTCACATGGGTTGGCTCTGCCTTTGCGCTTGCTTCTACAGCCTTCCTCCCGATGAGTGGTAGCCTCGCTCAAACTTTCGGTAGACGGCCTGCCATTCTGGTAACCATAGGTCTCTTCGCACTCGGTAGTGGCATCTGTGGTGGTGCAAAGAGCATGAATATGCTCATTGCGGGCAGGGCCATACAAGGTTTGGGTGGAGGCGGCATCCAGTCTCTCACGGGGATCATCCTAGCCGACCTCGTCTCGCTGCAAGAACGCGGTATTTATGCCGGTTTATATGGACTGTGAGTGCTGCTCAATCATGAGATCTAAGGATGCGAGCTCATATGTTTATGTAGCACATGGTGTCTCGCTGCGTCGATCGGGCCTCTGATCGGCGGTAGCCTCGCGTCACAGGGACAGTGGCGTTGGCTTTTCTGTGAGTATCGCGGTCTTGCGCACGGAATATCTGGGATACTCAGCCGTTACCCAAGACCTCAATCTTCCCATTACGCTCGTTGCGGGCGTGTCAGTTGTTTTCTTTTTGAATCTGCCGACTCCCCCTGGGAGTTATCGAGAAAAGATTATGCGAATGGATTGGATGTACGTTTGAACGCAATGGTCGCGGGGGAGCTAATCCCACTTACCGCCAATTCACTGATAGTGGCAACTTTCTTGTAATCTCGAGCACCGTTGCATGTACGATAGGGTTGACATGGGGCGGCATCACCGCACCATGGAGTTCAGTTAAGGTACTCGTCTCATTAGCCCTCGGTCTCGTCGGTCTCGGAGTGTTCATCGCGTATGATGCCACTCTTGCGAAATACCCTCTTGTGTGTACTTCTCTATGCCTATGCTTGGTCCGATTACATCTCACCCATTCGGGCCAGGTGCCGTTCTCTTTAATAAGAAACCTGACCAGCATCAGCGGGTAAGGCGTCCGTGGCAATCATTTCCTCGCGCGACCACTCACATGTATCAGTTATGTACAGACGTTCTGCTCCTTTATTACCATGTTTGCAGTCATCTGTGAGTTTATTCTAAGCTGCCGCTGTTCCTGCTCAGCAAGACCACTGTACAGATTATTACCCGGTCTACTTTCAGGCTTGCAAAGGCGCATCCGCCGCCCTGTCTGGCGTTTACACGCTCGCGTTCTCCTCGATTGCGCCCGCTGCCATCATCACCGGGATATCAGTTAGAGCCACAGGACGATATCGGCTGCAGTCGTGGATGGGCTGGATCGTCATCATCACCGCTCTTGTTCTGATGAGCACGATCCTCGCTGATGACCCTATCTCCAAATCTTTTGGATACGTTTCACTACTCGGCTGGGGTATAGGGTTCGTAGTGTTCATTGTTCAAGGCCTATCTCCATCTGATGCTGTAAACTTTTCCCGTGGCAGAATGCTGACCGCGACGCCCATGTACCCTATTCAAGCGCCCCTCCCGGTTAGCCACAATGCACCCGCCCTTGCCTTCATGTGGTTTCTCCGTTCGTTCGCCTCTGTGAGTATCTCGATTCCTCTGTAATTCATATGTACGTACTTAGGTGCGGTCTTATCCGTGTAGGTGTGGGGTATCACCATTGGCAGCACCGTCCTGCAAAACGAGCTCGCGAAGAAGCTTCCTTCATCATTTCTGCAATCTGTCCCACAAGGGACAGCCGTCATGTACGCACTCATCCCAGAGCTCTCAACGCTCCCTGGACAGACTTTGACCGAAGTCCAAGTCGCCTTTGCGGAGAGTCTCGTGGTGTTGTGGCGAGTCTTAGCCGGTGTTTGTGGCTGTGGACTCGTGGCATCGCTGTTCATGCGGGGACTTCCGTTGCATACCACGCTCGATGAGGATTGGGCTCTGAAGAATGAGAAGGTAGTGGAGTCGATGTTTCAGCATCCTGAGGCTGCGGAGCGGACGACAAACGTGTTGATTAGCGTTGCACAGGCTCGAGAAGAAGAGGTACTAGAGATATCTACGGTTGCCGCCAGTGTGAGGCCTAGTTCTTGGCTACCCTCATTCCAGTTCTACAGTGCCGACGACCTGAATGCGGTGACGATGTTGGATCTTGCAACGTCACGGCCTCGAGAGGAACGGGTACTGCCACAACCAGCTGTATCGTCGACGGCCGCTGCCGCGAGGCCCATTGATATCCCTTGGTTGGCCTCATTCCAGGCCCGTATCGACGATTCGCTGTTAAACCTCGCAAATTCGGGAATCTCTTAGCATCCAAACGCCTTTGTATCACCCATCTTGAGTCTACTTGCTTCTCCGGTAGAAGAGTACTTTTCCTTGATGTCCGATGGGAGTGCCTTGGTTAGCAGTAAAGTGGTGTACCCAGAGTAGTTTTGCATTGTAACACATTCAAAAGAGTGGCTGGAAGGAGCGACAGGAATTCAACTCCTTTTCGAAGGTCCTTCGCGTGCTTACTCATGATATGTCATTCATCGATTCAATGAGTGTGCGTCTCAAAGGCGCTCCGTTAACAATCATTGTCCTCTTGTAGCCGTGACTGAGCGGTAGTGGCCGTGGTGGATGTGCTGCAGTACCAGAACCCGCAAGGTGAGGTCAGATCTTCAGAAGTCGCTCGGACTTGAGGCCTTGAGCCTGGTTTATCTTGGCGGCGGCCCGAGGATGACTCAGCGGATGCTACGGCAAGAAGATCCGGGCCCGGCTTACTGCGACGAAAAGATGAGCGGGAGGCTCAAGTGCCAGTGACTAACTCCATACGGGTCCCAGCTCAGTTGGGTCGGCTCCGCTTAGATTCCTCCCAATGAGCGGCGGCTCTCAGACACGTTGAATCTGCTGATAGTGTGGCAGCGACAACTTATGCTGCCGAAGGTTTTGGTCTAAATTTCACAAGGATCATTTGCAAGCGACCCGAACGCGTAGCTATCGTGAAAAAACCAACAAGTCGCTTCCAGGACTTTAACAACAACAGTTAGGTATCTCGGTAGTAGGTCTCTCCTTATAAACTACGATTTTTCCCAGATGTTTAATGACCAGACCGCAAGGATCCCAGTTTTTGCTGGTCTACTGCAAACTTCTGTCACGACCGGGTCACACGAGCCGCTCAGTGCGGTGATTCAAATTCTGATCTCAGCCATTCGGCATCAACGGCAATGCCTCTTAGAACGACGTCCTTACCAAGAGGAGATAGAACTTTTGTCACGCTATCACTACATCGTGTCACCCTCTGACCAACCACTCCTCAATATTCATTCTTAGAGCTTCATCCCATGGACTTTGAGGGCCCGTACTTGTTCCACATCCTTTATAGTATTGCCTATGACCTCTGTGTGTTCACATTTACGATACATTTCTGAGGCCTGTGGGTCAGAGGTGCAATACCCCTTTGCAAAACAGTAGTTTTTGCCTCGCTGTGAACACAACTTTCGATTGACCTCCTTGATTTTTTTCTGCACTATTTAAATACATAACAATGGACCTCCTATAATTTTTGTGGGGATGTAGCTCACTGATTGTAGAGTTTTAGACATTTGCATTGCACCAGGCATTTGCAATAAGGTAGCTACAATAGTATCATGGTGTACTAGTTACGAGTCCTACTAGGTAGGCCAACGTGTTTGCAGGAACGTGGTAAGTATATATCCCGGGACTGCCGAACTCAGACCGACCATGCAGGACATCGTCGTGTCTTACCGCGTCAATTGGTCTTGTCGTCGAGGGTACCTTCGTAATGTGCGACAGTGAGGTTGGCATTTTTTCGAGTTTCGCAAACATGCAGAGTATATCTGGGAAATTCAATCATTGGCTGCCAGTTGGGTGCACAACGTGGTCAATGCGGACTCAGGCAGGGGCCGCCTTGAATCGGCCGTATAATGAGGTCGTGCTTAAACCCATAAACGGGCTGGTGAGCATTGCACGGGCTGGAGAGGGGATATCAACGACAGCTGGTATGACCGCACGACACATAATTCGTGTCGTCACGGATGCCATGCAGCATCCGTGTGTCGCTACTACGTCGTTTTTCGGAGATTTTGAGTAGGCGAGTTTGCATGTGCTGGATGCGGGCTCACCAGTACTGTCACGGGATAAAAGGTAGGAGTAGTGTAGTGTCTTCTATTGAATGCAGATCCGGAATTTTCCGAACCATCATTTCGGGGTGACAACGCCACTCGCTTAGCCTATCAGCCAGGTCCTACTAGTACGGCACCATTCTGAACAGTTTCATGTCCAAGTCTCTCCTATCACATCGCATGTCCGAGCAAAGCCGTTCTTTCTCACTCACCGTAAATCCAAAACGTCTGAAAGGAATATAAAATCCCGCACTATGTAGATCATTTCTGCTTCACCATAGTGGAAGATATTGTCATGTCCTCGCCTGCCAGTGGGAATGGTGATGAGCATGCCGCACCATCCAAGAAAGGCCTCAAATTCTGGCTTATTTTCATCTCGATGTGTATATGCCTTTCCCTCTCCGCCCTCGAGCTATCCTCTGTCTATACCGCGCTTCCTACCATCGCTGATGATCTGCATGCTTCTCAGTTCACTTGGGTGGGCTCTGCTTACGCTCTTGCTTCTACTGCGTTTATTCCAATGAGCGGTGGCCTCGCTCAGACGTTCGGTCGACGACCTGCCACTCTGGTAACCATAGGTCTCTTTGCACTTGGTAGTGGCGTCTGCGGTGGCGCAAAGAGTATGAATATGCTCATAGCGGGCAGGGCCATACAAGGTTTGGGTGGAGGTGGCATTCAATCTCTCACGGGGATCATCCTAGCTGATCTCGTCAGCTTGAAAGAACGTGGTCTCTACACTGGTTTATATGGACTGTAAGATCTGCTCAACCACGAATGCAAGGAAGCGAACTCATATTCTTTAGCGTATGGTGTCTTGCAGCGTCCATCGGTCCTCTAATCGGCGGTATCTTCGCGTCACAGGGACTGTGGCGTTGGCTTTTCTGTGAGCGTCGCTGTCCCAGTGCACACAATACCTGGGGTACTTACTAGCTGACGTTCAAGATCTCAATCTTCCCATTTCGCTTGTTGCGTGCGTGTTGGTTGTCTCCCTTTTGGATCTGCCGACTCCCCCTGGAAGCTACCGAGAAAAGATTATGCGAATGGACTGGATGTACGTTTGAATGCAATGGTCGACACGAAGTTAATCCTACTTACCGTTGTTTTACTGACAGTGGCAACTTTCTTGCGATCGTGAGCACCGCAGTTTGTACGATCGGATTGACGTGGGGTGGAATCACTGCGCCGTGGGGCTCGGTCACGGTACTCGTCCCGTTGGTGCTCGGTCTCATCGGCCTCGGAGTGTTTATCGTGTATGATGCCACTCTTGCAAAACACCCACTTGTGCATATTTATTTCACTGCATGCCCTGATCTAGATTTCATCTCAACTTGCGGGTATTAGGTGCCGTTCTCGCTAATGACAAACATAACCAGCCTCAGCGGGTAAGCATTATCGTCAATAGTCGTCCCTCACAGCGATTCACATGGGTCAGATATATACAGTCATTTTGTTCGAACCTTATCACATTAACACCCATTTGTGAGTCTATTCGAATTTCGAAGGAGTCACAACCCCCTGCTCAGCAAGGCCGTTGGGCAGATTATGTTCCAGTCTACTTCCAAGCTTGCGAGGGGAAATCCCCCATCGTATCTGGCATTTACTCGGTTGTTTGTACGTCTACGTTCGCCCCCGCAGTCATCATCACCGGGATGTCAGTTAAAGTTACCGGACGATATCGGCCGCAGATGTGGATAGGCTGGACCCTTGCCACCATCGCGCTTGGTTTGATGAGCACGATCCTCGCAACGGACCCTCTTCCAAAATCTGTTGGGTACTTGTTGATGCGCTACTGGGGTACAGGGTACGTCGCGTTGATCGAGGTTTACCTCTGTCTAAGACTCCCGCTTTTACTGGTGGTAGCATGCTGTATGCGTTGTACACGTTCCCCGTTCAAGCACCTCTACCGGTGACACAGAATGCACCTGCACTCGCCTTCTTGTCGTTCCTCCGTTCGCTTGCTTCTGTGAGTATCTCGCTTCCTCTCTCATTCATAGGTACCTTATCTGCTGTAGGTGTGGGCTATCACCATCGGAAGTTCCGTCCTTCAAAACGAGCTCGCAGAGCGGCTTCCTGCGTCGTTCATCCAGTCTGTTCCACAAGGGACTGCCATCATGTATGCACTCATCCCCCAGCTCTCCACACTTCCCCCACAGACTCGGCTCGAGGTCCAAGTCGCCTTTGCAGAGAGTCTTGCGGTGTTGTGGCGCGTCTTGACCGTCATTGGTTGTGCAGGGTTCGTGGCGTCGTTGTTCATGAAGGGGATCCCGCTGCATAAGACGGTCAACGCAGATTGGGCCCTCAAGAATGAGAAGGTGGATTGGCCGGTGGCCACTCATAAAAGCAAGTCCACTGTACGTGGAAAAGCGAATAGCCTTGTTGGTATTGTACAAATCCAAGAGAAATGAGTGTTCTTAGTTAACTGTATAGAGCTGATGTGCCGCTCATGGATACCATCCGTGCTGCTAAAATTCGTAATGAATGACGAAATTCGTTTAAATTACCTCAGGTTTGCTTGCAGAAAGGAGCGACGCAAAGTGCCATCCAGGGCCGTGATAATAAGTAGACCTGGGTTAGGTATAATGGTTTCGTCCGGGGGGATTGCACATTGGGCGTTGTCCCCCCCAAATAAAAAGAACAGAACGAAGCCATATTCTGTCTGGAGGGGAGTCGAACCCCGGATGCCACCCTAATCCAAAGTACCCGTACAATATATCCAAATTGTCTAAGCACATCAAATACTAACAGACTGGGTGCTCTTCCGAACTACATCATACATCATCACGTTTCACCAATTCTCCAGCATGATTTGCGCGCATTCCTGAAACAGACCATTCAGAATCACCGTCTTCCAAAGTCGATTCAGAACGAACCTTCAGTCTCACAAAGTTGTGCACAATGGCAACGTTCAGGACTGTTCTCAACTTTCGCTTCATCTCCGCTTTTCCGACGACCAATTGATATGATCCGGAACATGGGCAATATCGAGAGGCATTGTCTGAGCGGACTTGTTTGCATTTGGAACAACGCATATCTTGCTGGGCGAATGACTTCTCGATTAGGCCAACCATCCGGATCAGCTCCATTTCTATCACAGTCCGATCGTATTCGCATTCACATTTTCGACACATCCATTTGGGAGGTCCGACGGTCAAACTATCTGGCGTGAGCTCTGGATCACGACAAAAGTCAAAGTCGCGAAGTGCATCGCACATTTTGCATGCGACGTTGGACAATTTCAAGGTTTCACAAGGATTCCGGAAAGCGGCTTCGTTGGCAAATTCTCGAACGCCTGCCAGGTCAAGGAGGTTCCGTTTTAATAGACCGATCTCCACCTGACAGTCTTCTGCGAGGCCAAGTACCGCGCAAGTAAATTTGACGAACTCGAGGACGGGGTTAGTGAGCGTAAGGTAGGAGCCTGGGAGTATTGGGAACGTGAACTGAGAGTGGAGCGCTTCATCGTATACCGAGTCTCTGTGTTTGGTCTGAATGGAGCCAACGAGTCGTAGGAGCTTCCGGGTAAGTTTCCTAGCAATGAATTCGCGAGTGGCATCCATCTCCTTCACTTTCCCGGCATCTCGCTGTGTGACGTCGGGAGCGGAGTTCTGTAATACTCGAAGAGGGGCTCGTGAACTCTCGTTTGCCTTTTGTCTGACCTTGTAGAGTTCGACAATGAAGTACTGGATTGCAGAGCTAAAGTCACTTTGGATAGCTGGCGGGAGGAAAGTTTCTATGTTCCATCGCATCTCGATAGTGAGTTCTTCTGGAGGCTCAAGAGCTAGAGGATCCTCGCAAATGACGCCTCCAAAGTTTGCGGAGTCCATGTACAGTAGGAAGTCGTAGAAACGTTCTGTTTTCAGATATATGTGTTGGAATAGCTCGTGGGATGTGACCGCTGTAGCGATGTACGTCGCATAGGCGTGGGCTGTTCCAGGTGGCTTCGACGTAGCAAGTAAGATTCGACTGAAGTCGGCGTAGATGACATGGGAACCAAGCCGTTTGAATTCGGCGAGCATCTGTATAAACGTTTTCCGCATAAGCCCATGAATGAAGCGATGGATACTTGAGTCATAAAGGTGAGATCCGCTAGTGCTGATCCATCGCCAGAAATGATCAATGGCTAACGCAGGAGGACTATCGAAGTTGCCCTGGATTTTGTCAAGAAGCCAGGTTTTGATCATCGACTTCATGATGCCAAAAGTCAAGGTAGAGACGTTCGACTCTCCAAGGGTAAAGTCGCGCTGCGCGTCGCCCCGGTTGTACGCGCTCAAAGTATGAGATGTTGAGTCAAAGGCGGTCGTCCCACCGCTCCCTTCTAGCTCGTTCACTACGACGGAATGGAGTACGGAGTTGACTGCCAGGTTGCGTACTGTAACTTCCAGGCATACGTTGGAATAACTCCCAGGGGTCATGAACTCCGTATTCTGTAGTTCCTCGATTGGCCGGTTGTCAGCTTCTCTACCACCGAGATCCGGGCGCTCGGTGGGTGACCACCAGAGGAGGATGTCCTGCTGTATCAGCCGCCGTGCAAAACTAATATCAGACAAGATGAGAGGTTGATCACCGTCGACGTGCCCGATAGGAATGTCATAGTAGTCCGAAAGTGCAATCGAACGATCAAGCCACATTCCACACACGAGGTATCGTTGCAGCATCTTTTGAGCGACATGCGTTTGCCAGGGGAAGACGTCGAGAGAATGATAAACTTTGGCGTTTGGCATCGACAAGATGGGGAATCTTGCGAGTTTGGGAATGTGTGCGTCGAAATAGACTTGCTCTTTTGACGAGGAGATTATGACCATGTACGATAGATTTTCCAAGAGTCCAAGTTCTCGGGAAATCGCTTTAAGAGCGGAGACGTCCTTGCTGTGGTAAGTCGTAGTGAACTCGCAAGACGTGGGATATTGGATAGAAGCAGGATCTCCGAAACGACCTTGCCGTTTCTTCAAGAGGTCCGTATACAGTTCCTGCAAACGGGGTATACCTTGGCGACGTGTTGCAGGGTCCACTATATGCAGTTTGGCGGTGCCGTTAGGAAGGAAGAGCGCAAAGACGTGAATCGGAGCACTTTGCGAACAGGCATGATAGAGGAATATGTATTTGCCACCATGCCCACCGTCAAGGTACGTTTTTCGGGAAAGCGAGGGACTGGCACGATCGAGTTGGCTCAGATCAACCCCCGTCGTCTGGGCTTTATTCAGAGTCAGACCTAATTCATCCACGGTGCAAGTCTTGCCCAGCTTGAGTAAGGCTCGTATCTCTAGTGGAATCTGGAGTGTTGTCAGGAATGCGTCAAGTTCGTATGTGTTAGACAGCACTTACCTGCCGTTCGAACACGCCGTCGACATTCGGATCGTTCGTTAAATCTGTAAAGTGTTCCTGGATATCCTCGTAAACATCCTCCTTGACGATGATCTTGTATAGGTTACTACAAGGAACATCCCTCGGCAAGTGTCGCGTGACCTTCTCTAGATGGTAGTACTCTGTGCGGAATAACTCGTCCTTGGGCGGATTCTTGAAGTGAAGGTAGAATTGCCTAGGAATACGAAGGGGGACAGGGGTAAGTTCACCGTCCACGGAAACCCACAGCGTAAAGCGTCCAGAAATCTTGCTCGGTCGGATCTGTACGACGTCCCAGCGTTGCGTTGTCCGTATCCGTGCGCCTCTAAACATGGAAGGGACGACTCTAGACGACTCTCCACCCCAACGTTCTTCGCGCATCTTACGCCAACGATGTTTGATCGCTTTTAGCCAAGACGAGTAGTTTGAGCTGGGATCTGGGAGAGGGACCCTGTGCGTGTCGTCTTCTTCAGCCTCGGGACTTGGCTTGTACGTAGCCTTGTGGCCCACGACAGCAATCCGCCCTTTATCCGGATGCTTCTGTGTCCCAAAGTCCTCCATGTCGTTTTCTCCGTCCTCTTGCACCTTCCGAGGAATGACCGAGAAGAAGTCCGTAACCTTGTTCTGCTTGAACTTATCCACAGCTCCCGCAACTCTACGGTGCAACCAATCGGGATGCCTGATCCTCTGCACGGGATTTGAGACGCCCTGCATAGCCGCAGGAATGGTGATCAACTTTTGAATCACGGAACCCAATCGCTCGATATAGTATTCCCAATCCAAAATCGAACGGAGGTCGAAGTTGCTAAGGCCAGGGTCTTTGAGCCACTTTCGGAGGTAAGCCCGCTTGACGGATTCTTCTGCTGAAAAGATGGCAACTGGAACAGCTCGCTCGGTGACGGGTGCACCGTTGGGCTTTGCAGAGATGACGAACTTGCAAGCGAGACCTTTATCTTTAACCATTTGGTCGCCCAAGAACTCAGCAAGCCTCTTGGCAGTGCTAATCGACGTGGACTTTTGTCCAGCGTACTCGGCGAGGGTCTTCGACATACTCCTGTTCTCGGCAATGAGCTCGACGAGCTCCTCGTCCGAGAGTGTCTCTGCGTGAGAAAAGAGGATATCGAGCCACTGGTTGGCGACGTTCGCGACGGCGCCATAGCACTCCTCGGTAGTGGTCCCAAGCAAGAATTTCTCAAAGATTTGGGACTGGAAGATTTTGATGAGTTGGAGTTCGCCACGTCGCTTAACCTCAAAGCCTTTGAGCTCAGCGAGAGAACCGTCATCATTGAACACCGCGTAACGCTTCTTGAGCAGTTTGTCTTCCTCTTTTGACGAGGGGAGAATCATGGCACGGTAGGGCCCGTCGAGCTCAAAAAAGATAGAGTTTTCGGAGTGAACGTCATACTCCCCGGTTTCCGGGTTAAAGTTGTGGTATTGGTGATTCGTGAACCGCGCGTGGACAAGATGGTTGAGCATGGTACACGGGTACGAGATGGGAATGGTCTTGCCACTAGTCAACTTGAACTTGAAGTTCTCCGGGAACACGCCTGGAAGCATACACCAAATCCCATCCGTGTCCAGTTCGAGGGGACGCCCGATCTGCTCCACCAACGCACGAGCCATCTGAATGATCGTCGCGCCCGTAAGACACGTAATCCCCGCCATCTCCATCGAGTGCCAGCGTGCACCTTTACGCATCACATACCCGTAGAACGAGTTGAGAATGCATTTGTGAGCGAGCTGCAACGAGTCGTAGAGCACGATCATCTTTCTTGCCTCATCCACCTCCGCTAGTGAGCGACCCTCGCTGAGAACTGTGTCAAGATTCTTCTTCCACGTTTTGTGTAGCCCCTTGTACTCGTATCGCCGATCACGGAAACGGCGCACGGTATCGACGTAGAATGGGTTTTCCCGCTGACACACAATAGACTCGCGTGTCTCGACCCTCGTATCCTTGGTTTTCTTGTACACTTTACGAGAGTAGTCTCCAAGCCGCTTGTGCAGCAAAGCCGTCTGTTCGGCCTCCGTCAAGTCGACGAACTTCCGCTGCGGTCCTCCAGGTTTCTTTGGGGGGAAGGTTTCTTGGTTCAGCGCGTGTCGAATCATGTTATACTCGTCTCTGTGTGCGGGGAAAAATTCGCCCCTCCATGCCCATTCAAGCCTTCGATCGCACTTCTTCTGCGGCCGGTTGTAGTCGCACACTGCGCACACCGACTCGTCAACCATCGAGTCAGGTTGTAGCCGGTTTGATAACATGATGTTGGGGTACATGGCGGCAACATCAAGGTGGTAGATCAGTGGCTTGTCTGTCCGCCTTGGGCTATCTCGCATGAGCTCGAGAGCGGATTGAATCTGAGACTTGACTTCGTCATAGTTGGTGACGTTTTCCAAAGACTCGTTTGACTCCTCGACGATGTGGAACGTCAGAGCGGCATTGAGATCATCGATCAGCTGAGTGCCGGTATTTAGCACGGGCAAGATGCTAAGAAGAATACTACGGACCTGTTGAACAGCCGCAGGGACGATCTTGAAATCTGTAGAGATGTCACTGCGGAAAACGCCAGCTTCCAATGCTTCCACGTGTCCTCCGACGTAAGTTTCAGAGGCGAGCAAATGGCCTTCGAACATGTTCAGGTGAGCATCTTCATGTCTGTTGGGCATGATGATGTGTCCTCGGAACGCTTCTACCTAAGTCGATACGTGAGTGAGAGATCCCAACGATATTCCCAGATCTACACACCATCAACAATGTCTCACAAAGCGTCCCACTTCCCTTTCGCAAGACCTCATCTGGACACAACGGGATGATGTTGCACAGCGAGAAGATGAACGGGTGTACGTATTTCATGTAGAGATAGTAGGTCGCGACAGCATCGGAGACGGAGTACTGGGCAAGGACTTGTGGCTGCTCCATGGCGTACCTGACGATTGTTTATTAGCATGAGCGTTGAGAAGAGCCTCGTCAACGCACGGTGTCATTAATTCTGGATCCAACTCGATTGGATTATACCCCAACTTTGCTGTAGTGACCGCTTTCAAACCCTGACTACCTTGAGGCAGGTACGAGTCACGCTTGACCCATCGGAAGCAATCCATATGGACACAACAGCGACTCTTGAACTCGTCCTCCGAATCCTTCGTGAAGCCAGTCTCCAGGAACATATCGATACCATTGGCCTTCGCTCTCGCGCAGAGAAACGGGAAGTCGAAGAAGTCGCCGTTGAATGTAGCTATGACTGTAGGCTTTACGTCCTGGATATGTCCAAAAAATCTAGTGATAGTTGCAGCCTAACCAAGTCGGCGCCCGTCAATAGATGTGATTCGCTGCGAAATGACGACGCACCTCGTCTTTCTCGTTGAAAACGATGAATGGCCCTTCGTACCCCTCCTTGGGGGTATATTCAAAATTCTCGATATCCTCACTCACGATTTCGCGATTCGTGATGAGGTATCCCTGACCGTCAACCATGTACGAAATCATCATCACTTGGTCGATCGCCTGGTCAGGAAACTTGAGTGGTGCCTTCGTCGTCTCGATATCAAACGCCATGACCACAGGATCCGCACGCTTGACGCGCTCCGTGATCTGCGAAAAGGTAGGTTTTCCAGCGTTAAATGTCACAGCGTACCACAGCCCAACGCGCAGTTCGTTGTCGATGGCCACGCGCAAGTAATAGGGCACGTCAAATTCCCGAATATCGACGATGCATTCTCGAGGGTCCCTTTCTCTGCAGCTGCCACCGTTAATGCTCCCGCCGATTTCCGCCCATTCGCCCTCGAGTTCCATATTGGTGCTAGGTCCCGCAGTAGCATTGACGACGTCCGCATAGGCATCAACAGCCCCTCGTTTTGCACCATTTTCCAGCGCGAGTGGAGCAATGTCGCGTCTTACGGTAAGGAGATCTGAGACGTTTCTAAAACATAGCTGAAGGTAAAGCCTCTGGTGACCCATCAAATGATTCGGCAGCTTGAGGTCTTCCTTTCGGTCACGTACGATCTTGTAGATGACGCCTTCGTACCGCTTCATGAGCCACTCCTCGACGCTCGCCTCCGAACCACTCTAAAATCATGCCCACACGCCGTTAGCATATCCATGAAGAAAAAGGCACGTCAAACACTCACCTTGCACCCGATATTAAAGTACGGTTCGTACTGCATCGTGCACTTAAACGACCCGCCGTCATCCTGTATGAAGTAAAAATCCACCGCAGCCTTTCCTCCGGGATAATCCGGGTCCTTGACAAGTGTTGGATGCATATTGATGAGCCAGCCCTCTCTGCGACCTCCCTCCTGCAGCCGCGCGAACCCGAGCTTCTCGTCGATCTCGTCGCTTAACCGGACCTGCTCGAATCGCTCTGCGAGCTGCGTACCATCGTCTTCACGCTGCGGAACTGGTCCTTCTCCCGGCACGTTGGATGAGCCGCCACGGCCACCTCTTCCTCTGCCGCGACCCCCACGATAATACGTGCTTCCTCTGTAGCCAGCGCGTCCTCCGCGTCCTCCACGTCCGCGACCATTTGATGTCAATCCGAAATTGCCCCCCCGTGCCATGAGTGAAAAGAGTCGAAGAAAGAGAAGGAAGAATCGCGTAGTAACAATGTGATTACACGTGATGTGACTTACACGACCCGTCACGTCATCAGTGTGTCACAAGTGAACTAAAGTTACTAAACTACCAAGTAAACAAACCTAACAACAAAGTGTTCACTTGCTGTCGTTGTGCTCGTTACCGTGATGAAACAGTACATGCCCAAGGCTTACTTACCGCGAGCTGTAGTAGTATGTGCCCAAAGATGTCTTAGCGGGAGACACAACAATGATCGGAATTCTTCCTTCCGAGCAGCAAGTAGGTATAGGGAGAAAATAGGCTGGGGTATCTCATAAAAATACGCAGTACGCACAACTTGATCACGAAATGCTTCTCTCACAGCAAAAAAAAAGGAGTCAATCGAGACGAAAATCCGTAACCAGTACCGAATGAGCCCATGAAATAAAGTGGGGAGAAAGAAAGAAAGAAAACAGTACGAGGCAAAGTGGCCCAGGTCGTTCGATCAGCGATATAGCAATGTAGATGAGAGAGTGGGAGAAGGTCCGACAAGAAAACCGGAAACAAAAGAAGCCGGACCCGGAAGCATGCATGGCAACCACGGACGCAGAACAACCATGACCAAGTTAATAGTGCATACCTTTCCCCACCTTACTCTTCTTCGTCTTCGTCTTCTTCTTGGATCGCATGCTTGAAAGCAGGACCTCGCACCCCCGGGAGCTGCCATCGTCCACCCCTCGCTTCCGGCGCTTCAAGCATCATTTCACCTTGTCCCGGAGCAGGCGAGGACCTCCCAACCGGTGAGTGGCCCCCTCTCTGTCTCCCCACAACGCCAGCAGCAGAACTCCCACGGGCCTTCCCTGCTCTTGGGTGCCCACCGTGATTCCTTGGGGGTGGCGACATTACGAGGGGAATTGGAGACTCCAGCGCCAGATACGACGAACTCGCACTTGAACTCGTTGTCGCGCTCCCAGGCATCTGGCCTAGTCCACCCGCAAATTCAGGCATATCCTCATCCTCGTCCACCCAGTCACTCTCATCTCCCATGCTCAGGCTTTGTCGCCCCCCACTAAACACGTCCCTGATGTCTGGCGCTGGCGAGATGGCGAGAACTTCGACGGGAAGATGAGTGCTACGGCTCTGCCACCCAGGAGGTTCATGTCCCCAACTCTTCTTCCATGACGTACGCCCTAATGAACCAGAGTTATGAGGGCTGGTGAATGGTGTGAGACGTTTCTGAGCGATAAACGTGCCTGCACCGCGTCTGGGAGTGCTATCGTCTAATGATCGTCTGGAAGGGTATCCTTTGAATGGCGAGCCTGTTCGGGTCGCCTCACCCTCCGAAGCTTCATAGAATGATGTAGGTCGTGAGGATGAGAGAGAATGTACAGAGGAAGCGGCAGAATTCGAGCGGCGATGCATGGGGCGGGAGCTTCCAGGTGTACTGTGAATATGTCGTATGACACGGGTAGAAGAGGAAGACCCCGCCCTGCGATGATTGTATTTAGGGAGTGGCGACGAGGTGCGATAATACGCTGACCCATTCGATCCCGTGGACGGGGATTTGCGATGTCGGGGAACACCACCGAGGGTAAAACTGTGCACAGATGATGGTCGTGAGGAGTGATCACCCCTCTCAGAGTTGGGCGTCTCCGCGCCAAAGGACTGGACGGAAGGAATCTGATCAAGGGTATGTGGTTGCTCAATCGTGAAGATCTGGCCAGAATTGCCAGACGACCTGCGGGAATTGACGCTACTAGATCTACGAGATGAAGTAGAGTGACGTTTGACGCGGCGACCCCGCCCGCCTCCACTCGCGCGCCGATTGACAGTGTTCTTACCAGTAGGAGACATGGACAAAGGAGGCGGGGCAACCATAGATCGGGAATAGTGCAACCCACGGGCACTACCCTGCGGTAGTGGTTGCACAGGTTCCTTCCGTTTACCCTTCTTATCTTCTTGGAACCAGAGTCGAAACGCAGACAACAAGCTCGCTCGATTCCTGTTGGGAGCGATAACCCTTCTTCCGTTCTCGGTGTAATTCGGAAGGGAATTCAAGGTGTCGCCTGGAGAATTCGCAGGAGTTGGTGCACATCCACTGGGGGGTGACATCCGCCCACCCGCGATTACCCATGGCGACCCAGGTATAGCAGGTAAATCGGGGGGAGGGGATGAAGACGGGGATACCGCATCCTTCGCCTTCACCGGTGGCGACTTGGTCAATTTAGAGGAGCCGCCACTACCACGCGAACTACGAGGGTCATCCCCAGCTGGCATCTTTTCGTTCTCCCGTGACTTCTCCCTCTCTCGCTGACCTTCACGGTCGTCTTTGACCGCTTCCGTCGACTTCTTGCGAACAAGACCGGCGGCTTCAAGGGCTGTTGTTGCTCGCTGCATAATGCTGACGCTTCCCGAGCGAACCTTGCCTTCCCTCTTCAACTTGAGCAAATCTTTATCCTTGTGCTCAATTCCCCTATAGCTCCCACTTGGCGTAGATTGATTTGAGCGTACAGACGACTCATTTGTAGTCGGCGAAGGCGACAGAAATGGTGACTTTGCACGGGGAGGGGTCGTCGGACGCGTAGCTGAAGTGACCGTTGGAGTAGGCGGTACGAGCGCGAGCGCCGGAGGAGCAGACACAGGAGAAGGTTCGTCGGTTTGTACTGCAACGCTATGTTTGCTTCTCTTCCGAGACCCGGTGGGCCGTTCGCCCTCTTTCTCCTTCCGCCGCTTGGATCCTGAGCTTTCCTCAGCTTGTTCACCGTCAAGGTCTGGAGCAACTCGAACCTCGCCAAGGATCCGCTTTTCATGTTTACGCATCAACATCCACCAGAGTGCTCCTGTCGAGTCACATGCATCCGAGATAACTGAGTGCACAATCTGAGCGGTGTCAAAACCCATTGTGCTGAGCGTGTTTAGTAGCTCGCGCTCAGCGGGGGTTGAAAAAATGATCGGAGCTGGTGTGCTGAGAAGACCCGCAAAGTCCTGCGGAGGAAGGGGTGCAAGGGGTTTGTCACGTGGCGGCGAGCCATTCCCATCAGAAAGCGTCGATGAGACGGAACGGCGTTTCGTGCGAGCAGGTGTACGAGTTGGATGTGGTGGAATCCGAGTGGTGTTTGAAGTGGTGAAAGATGGTGTCATCTCCTCTGCACTATCTCTATTTCCTTCCTCTTCGATTACAGTTTCAGGCTGCCGGATCTTCGTGTCTTTGGAGTCTCGGACATCTTTGGTAATCGTTCTTTGGCTTAGATTAGAATGAATCTGGATAGGAAAAGACTTGGAAGAATCTTGGAATGGATCATAGGAATTATCATCCGGAGTTGTAGTTGCAGACGATAAAAGTTCGGAGGAAGCAGAGAGGAAAGTCATTTCTGACGTAGCAGAAGTCGCCGATGATATCATTTGCTCTGGATCTTGCGTTCTTGCCTCGTTTGTTGTGGGCTTCACGCTCAATGGGAAAGCTGTGCGGGCAGGTGATGGCGACGCAGGGATGTCGTCCCCGGTTTCCGGAGCAACAGTAGCGGTAGCAGTACGCGAGGTAAACCAAGGTGATGACAGAATTTGTGGGATAGTCAAGCGTTTCGACGGATCAGTCTGTAAAATATCCCGAAGGAGGTCACGGGTGGCTATGGAATATATTTAAACCATTGATCCGAGGAAGTGACAGAAGTATCGAACCTCTGGATAACCACTCAGGATCTTCAAATTCCCCTTTGATAACCTTTTCCTTCATTATAGCTTCGTCGTCGTCGTCGAACGGCAGGGTGCCCGTCAAAAGGCAATAGAGAATCACGCCCATGGACCAAATGTCCACCTCTGTGTGCCATTGAGCAGCCTGTATAGCAAAGCTGGACCGCCGCTCACCTGGGCCAAGGTATTTCGTACCTTGTAGTACCTCCGGAGCAGCATAACCGGTGGTGCCACAAAAGGTCTCCATATATACCCCCTTTTCGTATTCACGCGTGAACCCGAAATCCCCGAGTTTGACGCGACATCGTTCATCCAACAACACATTCTCTAGTTTGAGATCGCGGTGGACGATGCCCTTGTCATGGAGGTAGGCAACGGCGAGACACAACTGGCCAAA
This sequence comes from Boletus rubescentipes, assembly GCA_038092775.1. Lineage (NCBI taxonomy): Eukaryota > Fungi > Basidiomycota > Agaricomycetes > Boletales > Boletaceae > Boletus > Boletus rubescentipes. The sequence continues at coordinate 241 of JBBPRA010000145.1, read as the reverse complement.
GATTATTCTTGCTTCGTCCTCGGACAAGCGACCCTTTTCAGCGAGATAATCAAAGAGCTCTCCTCCAGAACAGAGCTCTGTCACGATCCATATATGAGATTCGGTAGCAATGACTTCGTACATTTGGGTAACGTGTGGGTGGTGGAGCTGACGGTGGTGATGTATTTCACGTGTGAGGGAGGCAGACATCGCCTTTGGGATCTGCTTGATGGCAACGCGGGTCGATGTCAGGCGATGCGTG
>JBBPRA010000144.1:0-50884 GCA_038092775.1 Boletus rubescentipes | reverse complement strand
CTAAATAAATGGTTCATCATAGTTTGGAAGGTAGCGGGAGAATTGGTGAGTCCAAAAAACATTACTAAAGGTTCAAACAGTCCTCTATTTGTATGGAAAGCTGCTTTCCATTCATCGCTTTTCTTCATTCATACGTTATTGTATCCCCATCTGATGTCGAGCTTGGTGTAATACTTTGCTGATTTTAGCTTGTCAATCAGTTCAGAGATTAGAGGGAGAGGATATTGATTTTTGACGGTTATTTCGTTTAACTTTTGATAGTCTTGAACTGGTTGGAGTTTGCCATCCTTCTTTTTGATGAAGAAGAAGGCTGATGCGAATGGGGATTTTGACAGGTGGATACGACCAGTCTTTAGGTTTTCCTCCAGGAATTCATCAAGCTCTTTCTGTTCTGTGTTGGTCAGGTTGTACGTTTTACAGTTGACCTTGTGATCTCCTGGAAGGAGTTCGATGGCATGATCCCAGGGTCTTCTGGAAGGTAGCTCATCAAAGGTTTCTTTGTCAAACATGTCTTTGAATTCATGGTAGGCTTCTGGGATGATTTCTTTGAAAGTTTGGGCTCTTTTGGCTTTGCCCGATTGGATCGCGATTTCAGTGGAGAGGTTTCAAAGATAGGAATGATTTATCGCAAATAATCTTTCTTCTTCTTTTTTGTTATTGTCATCTGTTGCCACGAAGTTAGGGATGTGGTTGTTGTCACACATGAATTCGAGAGTATGTTCTTGCCAATTCACGATCAGATTGTGTTTCTGGAGCCAGTCGTATCCCAGGAAGATGGCGTGGGTGCCTAATTGGGAAAGTCCCATAGCTATTTGCTCCTTATGATCATCGATCGTGAGTTCGACAATTGCAAACTCTGTGATAGATCCTGCTTGGTTAATAGATCCATCCACGTTATACACTGGAATAGGTCGTGGAAGTTTGTGGGTTTCCAGACCTCTTTCTTTGGTGAATTGTTGGTTCATAGTGGTACCAGTGCATCCTGAATCCAGCAAGGCTAATATTTTACATGCTTCACCTGCAGGGGTTTGAATGCTCGCTTTGACTTCGAATGCATTTTGGGATCTTTTTCTTTGCATGAATCTTGGTTTCTGTTGGAGTTCACGGAGTGTGAATTGTGCTTCCAAATTGGTCATTTCCCTCAGTTGTCAAATCAACCTTGGGGAGACTTCTTCTGTCCGAGAATCATGCACAAAGGATTGGACATGTTTAAGGGATCTAATCAGGTCATCTTGGTCGACTACCTTTTTGACCCATTGGGATGTCCATGGGTCTACTGTGTTCATCCAATTCCTTGGTGAAGCTTTGGACATGTCCACCTTTTCAGGAAGGATTGTCTTGCCCTTAGGCGACTCAGCCGAATTTGGCTTATCCCCCCTTTCAGGAAGGATCATTGTAGGAGCAGAGGACAACTCGATCCGTTGCTTCTTTTCTCTTTTCAATATCATGATCTTTGGTGGGTTTGACAACCTTGTAGATCTGATCTCTGATTTGCCTTTTTCATTAAGGTGTTCTTTTGCTTCCTCTCTTATTTCGGAGATCTCGATCGCATCAATGGGAAGCATGTCATATTTATTGTAACTAGTACATGATGCATCTACTTTAGAAGGAGAAGTTGATCCTTTTACTTCCCTTCGCTTGGAAAATCCTTTTTGATTCGCTGGATCTCTGCAGCCAGCTCATTGGAGTTTGTATATCTGATTTGATGACCATGGAAAGTCATCTCATGAATTCTTTGTGGACGCATGTGTTCGGCACACAGCCATGGTTTGCCACATTGGGCGCATTTTCCTTTGGCATGGGCTTTTGAGATGTCCATAGGAACGCCTCCTTGGGCACCGAACATACCGGGTTGGTTCGGGCTGGGTTGTGTTGTTGCCGTGGTAGTGGCAGGAGTCGAGGGTATTTGAGCCAAAGCTCCAGATTTATTTGCCGAAAAGTTGGCAATCGGCTTTTTGCCCTTGTAATTGGGTGAGATATATCCCTGTGCAGGATTCCAGGACCTGTTCTTGCTAGGGCCTTCAGTTGGTGCAGTCGAGGCGCATCGTCTTTCAGCCTTTTTGGACAGGATCCTGTCTGCCCAGATGAGGGTGACAAGCCATTTGTTGATGTTTTCATTTTCGACCATGTGTGTTTGGGAAATTTTGACATAGTCTACTACTTCGGGTTTCACGGCCCGCCGGATTAACTGTACGAGCCATGCGCCCACGTGTTCTTTATTAATTTGTGCCTCTGTGACACATTGATTGAATCTTATCACGAAGGCTTCCACACTTTTGTGAGCATGTTGTTTGATTGTAGCGAGGGCTGTCTGTGCTTTTCTTTTGATATCAGCAGGGGCAAAGTGCATTGCTAACATCCTGGTGAATTCTTTGAAGCCATAGTATGCCAGCCTCAAACTGTGTGCCCTCATAAAATTGTTGGCAAATGCGGCTGCCGATCCTTCTGTCATCGTTGAAAGGGTGATGAGGATTTTTTGATGACTATTTGGGGCAACCTCAAACCCTGCAATATGTAATGTGATGTTTCACCACCACATTTCAAACTTCTTTTGAGAGCCATCGAAGCCCTCAGGTTTCGGGACAAATGATTTCCCTACTTTTGGCGTGTCTTCACCTAATCCTTGCGCTGTGATCAGCTTGGGTATTTCAGGCATGGTGACCTGGGTTGGCTTTGTGCGGTTTGGAGTGCAGCCACAACTGCATTGGTGATTATGGAGTTTAGTTGCTCCATCGAGATTGTGATTTGGCCGGAGCTGGAAGACTCAGCCAGAGGTTCGGGATTGAAGAGTCTGGACATTCTCTTCTTTGGTGAGGGCAAGGTATTCTCTGAAGTGGAGGGAGAGGAGCTTTCGGAGGGGGAGTGACTTGACAGGGTGGTTCAGGATCACTTCGGCACACAGCAGCCAAAGTGGTATCCTGATTGTGATAGGAAGGGGAGGACATGTTGTCCGAGCTTAGGTTACTATTTCGGGATCGCTTAGGTGCACAGCAGCCAAGGTGTTATCCTGAAACTTTCTCCTAATCGGGACTGAGTGCAATGGAAGGTGGGACGCAATGTCCGAGTATCTCCGTTACTAAAGTAGCTTCGCGGAAACTCAAGACCGAATGCAGATAAGGGTGAGAAAGGTAAATCTCTTTTCTCCAAAAAGGGGTCTTGATCCTTCTTGAAGGTCGGGGTCATGGAATCCTGAGCACACCTCACACCAGGAAGAGAGGTTTATCGCTCAATATACCTATTAGGCAGGTATTGCCCCAACACGATAACACCAGTGTTGGCAGATGTGAACGTTATCGATGTGTTCTATGTAGCAGCCTCTAGCGCTCTGCTAATACACCCCCTGGTGCACTATGGGGAGGAGCAACTTTATCCTTATTTGTATGGCGGACGACTGTATGTATAGCATGGGCTGAGTGCTAGTCTCAGGCTATGAAGTAGCCAACTCTTGTTCCCTTAACCCTGGGACAGTGGATCTTTTATCAAATGAAGAGTGATGTTGCCCAAAGTGGGCTCAGTAGTGGGTAGTGGTAAAGAGGTAGATCACAGAGAGCCCTAAAGTGGGGACCCTCCAGGCAGTAGAAAACGTGAAATGATGAGGGAGAGGAAGGGAGTAGGGCTCAAGTGAGCAGTACGTCTAGGGTTATCTTCGGAATTATATCAGGGCTCAAACCTTATCACTCAAAGTGAGCTAAAAGGAATGATGAATGACAATTCCAAAGATGGGAAAATACAGGACTGGTATCTACATTCTTATATACCTACAGTGCCTGTGCATGGACCAAGGCATGTGTGAATGTGACTACATGAAGTGAAATACAGTACAACTATATGTAGTAGGGATGTCCTGTATAACAAACATATTTTTCCAATAGTCCATTATCATTCCATACTAGGACCCTATATGATCATCACGGCCCATTGCATGCGGGTAGAGGTAACACTGTGGTCAGGTAATGACTTTCAACTTGTCACTCGACTGGCAGCACAATGAATGAGTCTCCAGGGCGTGTCTTAGGTCCCTTCTCTCCTTCCAAAGATCACGAGAAAGTGAATGTGCCTCCACCCACTGATTATAATACAGATCACAATTCTCCTGAGGTCATTCACTGCCTTGGAAATAAAGATTGTTCCAGTGAGTCATCAGGTTGAAATTTGGGTAAGGCACTACATGAAAGAATACACCAAGTGCTTCGATAGACGCTTCCTCAATGGGGGAGTTGAGGAGGTGGAGGAATGTGTTTTTTGACATGGTCAGGCCATGCCATGGATGGCCTTGTGGAATTTCCATGTAGCCACAGGCATCAAACATGAAGAAGAGCACTCTGAGCGACCTGCATCTTTCCAACAACTTGAGGAATCCCCCAGGTGTGAAGGCGCTTGATGGTGTCCAGTCATAGTGCTCACCCACCTCGAATGATTCTAAATGAGGCCATGAAGATGCTAGACACAGAAACTGGTCCTCATTTAAATCCACACCACAAGGAATGTCAAGAGTGATTGACTTGATGTTCACAAAGGCAGCTAGGGGCCGAAGACGATCAAAGGTGATGTAGTACTGGAACACAGCTTTCAAAGATAGGTTATTGGACTCACTCTCCCTCTTGTAGGCACAGAGTGAGAGGTAGTTCAGTGAGTCATGATGTGCACAGGCTTCTTGGAGGGCCACGAAAAACGACATAAGATCGGGCGCAGACAGACAGATGTGAAGTCCAACGGAAAGGTCATGAACTACCGTAAGGTGGAAATAATGAAGGAGCCTCCAGACAGGGGTCAAGGAATCAGAGAGAAGGAAAAGATGATGGAGTGCCAAGAAGGATAGTGAGGGGGTAGATGATTGGGTAGAGGGAATTTGATTGACCACTGCATCATGCACCTTGAAGGACATGTCAAGCAAGTTACACAAGCAAGAGAGATGAGAGAGTGCATCAACACCAAGAGCAATGTCATAACACTGCACAGATGAGAGGTTTTGCCAGTGACATATGAGGCCAGAGATTGTGGCAGCATGGGCCCAATGAGACATGTGGAAGCCAGTTACATCTGGACAACTCTCTGTGAAATCATCGATCTCAGTACCCAGGTTCTCCACATGGTCAAGTGAGATATCTGTCAACTCAGGATTTGTGAGGTGTTGTATTAAAGGAGCAACTGTCACGTTGGGTTCGTGTAGCCCAACGATACGGAGATTAGGGAAAATCGATTTGATAGATGTTGGTGGGTCGGAGAGTGCTTCAATACAATCTCCAGCCAAACCCAAGGATTCACAGAGGCAAGGGAGAGCTCACACACGATGTGCATAACTCATGATGATGTCCCACTCAGACTGCTCAAGGCATTTCCAGAGTGAGTAGATCTACCCAGAATGTTATCACCAATCATAAGATGTATAAGCCAGTGAGTTGCCTTACACCTTCCGAGTGTGCCCATGATGCTTCGGGGAGGCATCATATCAGAGGGGTCAAGTCATCCAAGTCAGCCTAAATCATGTCTGGTGCCGGCTCCTTGAATGCCCTGCATGTTCTCGCCAGTGTGGTGAGACAGCAATTTGCATACCAACACTGCTGACTTGGTGGGCGCAAGGGCCAATGATGCCAAGGGGTGTAGCAGTAACTGAAGACATGGAAGAGGATCTCTTCTATGCGGAGTGCGTGATGCATTGATGGGGAGTTGAGCATGTGCCCAGACCCCAAATTGATTATATGTGTCTGCTTTGGCACAGCATTTTCCCGAGGCTTTGGGCCTGTGATCATAAAGTCACACAGGTGAAGCCCGCTGGCCAGATGCCAGTAAGCATGATTTCTTTGGTGACAAAGTTGATGGTGAAAAGACGAAAGCCAAGTTTGTCCTCTCGCACTCAGGCTGGCCTTGATTCGGAGCGGGTGGCAATGGTAGGTGCTAGAATCCGGATCAAAGTCCTACCAGGGCGACACTGTCAGTGTCACTCACGACATCCACTCCCGGGCTGATACTAATACGACACTGCAAGGGATGAAATGACGCTAGACACAGAGATCTTGTTCAAGTTCATTAGGCAATCACTCACCGTCGTTAGGTCGACCAGCAGCTTGACAAAAGAAAAGGAATTCATTCCCTTGTCGAGTCACCCGCTCCGAGTCGGTCATTTGCAGATTGCAACCAATCCATGGAGTCGCAATTTGGCTTGTTTGCGGGGAAGGTGCAATGATCTTTTGAACGCATGCATGTTTTCACCCTCCTCCCGTGGGCTCATATAAGATGCGAGGGTATGAGGTAGTACATATCTAGACACTTGAGCGTTGTATCGCAAGCCCACCGAATTCAAACAATGGACAGATTGGATAGCAATTACACGTAACAAGTGCGAGCAACAGAAAACAAGATAGCCAACGAGGGTATACAGATAGAACTAGGCACCGAGATGAATATAAAGAATTCGTTGATCAAATGGTATATCCAGGGTTCTCATCGTCTTGTTGAGCGCGTACGCCGCGCGGGTATGATCCAGACGACCAGACTCATCCACCATGTACCTGTAAAACGTCGACGTGATCTTGTTCGTCACACCGTCGTCCACAGCCCACATCGTCCCTATCACAGAGCGGAACCCAATGAACTGCATCGCTGACGCGAGGTGGATCACCTCATCCGGACTCTCTTCGTCTCCGACAGTCGTATGACACGCGGAGAGATATGCAAATTCAGGATTCGGCAAATCGCACCCGATCATGTGTTGAATCGTAAACTGTCCGTCGTGCAGAGCGAACGCGGATTCAAACGGCTCCGACCGATTCGGAAGACCATGACACGCAAGGTGAACCCATTCGTTCTTCCCGAGCTCTTCAACCACTCTAGAAATCCGGGATTCCTCTCCGTCTACACGCGTAAACGTTGCGAGACCGTCGACGCACTGTCCAATATTGTCCAATTCAGTCCCTACGGAGAGGAGTTCGCTCTCGCCAACGGCAGTGGCTTGACCGATGGCAATAAAACCTTTCTGATCAGCCTCCAAGCTCGTCGGATTGTGCCGTCTAGCACGAACGAGGGCGGACAGGGTAGGAGTGTAGGACGAAATGTAGAGATTGGGGAAATTTCGTTGACCCTTCCTATATGGACCAGAGCGTGTAACGGAAGTGAAGAGAACTCGGCGGTGGGACACCACCAGATGCGTGATTGCAATGGATGGGTGTTCTGTAGGTAGTCGGCGATGGGAGAAACGATCTGATCCCATAGTTTGCGTAAGAATGACGCGAGCTCTCTCGTCGCGTCCGCCCTCGTTGCGCGCAAAGTCAACGTATGGAGCTCCGTCGACAGATCTCGAACCTGTTCATGTGTGATCTGTAATGGAATATGAACAGGATCGCGATCGCCCCATACGACCAGTGCGTCGCAACTATACTTGCTCGCATTAACAATGACAACGGGTCCCCCACTGGCCGCGCGTTGAAGATCTGGGAAGAGGGAGGGAAGGAGAAAACGGGAGACCAGGCAACCCGCGAATATTGTTCACAACTTTCTGCATTTCAAGGTTCAGATGGCACAGCCGTTCGCGCTGATCCGCGCTAGATGAATTGACGGTATTGCGAACGAGCGCGGCCAGCCGCGTGAACTCGTCTGCCAACGTCTTTCCTTCCGGGCTAGATGCTATAACATCGTCAAGCGGAGAATGGAGGCGAGTGAGCTGACTCCAAAAGACACCTCGGCCTTGTTCGAGAAGCTCGACTGCACGTGCAAGAGCACGTCGACGAAGACATGCCGAGAATGCATCTACTGCGAGCGACGACATGAGGTTTTTGACGATGACAAGATGTTGTGGCAGTGATGGTAGAATGGCCAGATGTTGAACAAGTAATCGAAGGGATGTTTCATATGCGAGAAGTAGCGTAGGATGTTGGAAATCTTCGGCGACACGCACCCATGACCTAGTGGCAGAAAGATCATCGGAAGACACGGTTTGGCTCGTATGTGCTAGTTGAGCATAGAGACTAAACAGCTCCTCCTGATCCTCTAACTGCTCAGAGCCTGCAAACCGACTATAGAGGTAGCCTACAAGGTTATCCAAAGACGTCGACCGACGAGGGTGTCCTTGCGGATAAAGGTTGAGGGCTTCTCGGCCGAGGATAATGGCCTCATCGAGGTCTTGGATTGCCCCGAGCTGATTGTACCGCTTGGACAGATAAAGTGCAAGGTTGTTCAAAGATGGTGACCGATTAGAGTATTCTTGCGGGCAAATGTTGAGGGCTTCTCGGCTTATGATAATGGCCTCATCGAGGTCTTGGATAGCCCCGAGCTGATTGTACCGAGTGGAGAGATGAACTCCAAGGTTGATCAAAGACATCGACCGATCAGGGTGTCCTTGAGGGCAAAGGATGAGGGCTTCTCGGCCGAGGACAATGGCCTCGTCGAGGTGCTGCATTGTCCCGAGCTGCTTGTACTGATCGGAGAGACAATTTGCAAGGTTGTCCAAAGATGACCACCGATCAGGGTGTCCTTGTGGGCGAAGGTCGAGGGCTCCTCGTTGGAGGACAATGGCCTCATCGCGATCCTGCTTTGCCTCGAGCTGTTTGTACCGAGCAGAGAGATGACGTGCAAGGTTGCTCAAAGACGACGACTGATGAGGGTGTCCTCGCGGATGAAGGTTGAGCGCTTCTCGGCCGATGACAATGGCCTCATCGAGATCCTGCATTGCCCCGAGTCGATTGTACTGAGTGGAGAGATAAACTGCAAGGTTGTTCAAAGACGATGACCGATGAGGGTGTCCTTGCGGGCGAAGCATGAGGGCTTCTCGGCCGAGGACAATGGTCTCATTGAGATCCTGCATTTCCCCGAGCTGTTCGAACCGAGTGGAGAGACGAGCTGCAAGGTTGCTCAAAAAAAACGACCGATGAGGGTGTCCTTGTGGGTAAAGGTTGAGGGCTTCTCGGCCAAGGACAATGGCCTCATCGAGGTCCTGCATAGCCCCAAGCTGATCGTACCGAGTGGAGAGATGAACTCCAAGGTTGCTCAAAGACATCGACCGATCAGGGTGTCCTTGCGGGCGAAGCTTGAGGGCTTCTCGGCCGAGGACAATGGCCTCGTCGAGGTCCTGCGCTGCCCCGAGCTGATTGTACCGAGTGGAGAGGCGATTTGCAAGGTTGTTCAAAGACGTTGACTGATCAGGGTGTCCTTGCGGGCAATGGCTGAGGGCTTCTCTGTCGAGGACAATGGCCTCTTCAAGGTCCTTCATCTCTCCGGTTCGGTTGTAACGCTCACTGAGATGAATGGCAAGCACAATCAACGAGGCGAGTCGCATGGGGTGGCCGGATGGGCACAGCTCCAGTGCTTGATGATCAAGGTCGATCGCCTCGTCGATGCATCTAGTTCCTCCTCCTTGCTCAAACTTGGCGAACAGAGATTCTGCCCGTGAACGCAATTGCCCCACTGATAGATACATCATTTCACTGTTTTGCAAGCCGACAGAAACAGACAAATACCTTCCGAGTCCATACTGGTGGTTTGGGAAAATGCTGGTAGCACACTGCGCCAGGCCAGCACCGAAAAGGCCACGGTACACAGCCTCCATCACACCTCGATACCACGTGAACTGTGTTTTACAATGCATTTATTGGTGAGCGAAATAAGGCATGGTAGCGTTTTTTCTTCCCGTCGGGAACGACGTCTTGGTATCGGCCCGCCATTCCAGGGAACTATAGTATGAGATGTATCTCGATTTTCCCATGAATCAGCAGGCTTGTTGACCTATTCCCTCGGCCAAATCCTGAATACAATGGATGGCCGAGGATAGAAACGTTGCTGGTGGTTGAGGTGGACGCAATAATAAGATCCGAGGCGAGGTTTCCAAACACAGAGTGGGAAGGATACAAGCGAGCGCGAAGGGAATGCTGCGGGGAGAACGCCTGTCGGTGAAGGAATACGTAACTGCCATGCCGAATGTATCAGAGAAAGGGGAGGGGGAATTTCAACACAACAGCATTTACCTTTGTCCCAGCCAAGTGCGAAGGGTAGAAGATCATTTTGACAAGGATTACTTGTGGTCAGGGTGACGACGCACCCGGGAACGCATGGTACTGCATCTAGGATGAACGGATGCACACAACTGGTGATGTTGTAAGGGCACTGCAGCGAACATTGAGTAACGACAGTCGAAGCAGGTGGCCCAAGGAACGCCTCCAAAGGATGTCCACAGACTAGTCGGGTTATATTCGAGTGGCTTCAGAGAATGCCCGAGAAATCTGTCGATTTGGCCACCCTCGTCATTAACCTGACGGTGAATGTTTTCGGTAGTTAGTACCAAACAATTTAACCACTTGAAGTGTGTACACATACCTGGATGAGGCTATGGACCGACTAGTCATCCTGAATGCACGCGTCAGAATAAAGTCGGATGAATCAGAACAAAAGATACGCGCCTGTCGTGGCTAGATTACATCGCGAAGTGACTTGAGCAAGGCCGGTTGGGACATGTTGGACCGACTGAGTCCTGCGTGGAATGTGAATCCAAAGTCCGACCGGATTCACAGCACCCGCTCCGTTGCGAGTCCTCGATAGCAATGACGGTGCGACAGATCACCACGGTGTCCCTCAAGCAGCTCAAGAACACCGTCATCGGAAATCCGTCTGCGAAACTTGCTCTTTCCCGCGACACCGCTTTTATTCACGTGTGCGTTCTGAACACACGACTGTATCCAGAATCCACTTCAAGCATCGTAGACTGTCTCAACCGTCCGCCCACATCAGGAGAACCACTCATTCCCTTTTTCTCACTGGCAGGTTCCGAGGCTGAGCAAAATGCATTCCAAGCAATCGTCCGTGCCTTGTCCAACCCGCAAGCGCTGGCGATCATTTCCCTCAGATCTGCGCTAGCACGTGCCTTGCGGGTGCTTGCTAGCACCATTATCGAAGTAACTGGCCCGACTCTTGGCCCGATGCGAGTATATTCCACTCAATTTCCATCCGAGGTAAAGATTGTGCTCAGCTATCTCTTCGAGGTCCGTTTTCGTCCCTGGTGCTCAGACCACACAAATAAATGGTTTCATCTCTAGTTTGATTGCTTGGATGTCTACCTGCCCCTCTTGACTGATTTTTCAAAATGTTCGCAACGAAACCGCCACGCGGGCGCGCAAGAACCTTCAGAAAGGCTTCGAAAACAAGCTCGCGGAGGGCAGCCAATGTTTCTTGAAAGTGTTTGAAGAAGTCGATCAAGTATGCCGCCCGTTCTTCCGTTCCCATTTAGCCGATATACACAAGTTTTTGCCCGGGATGCCTAGAAACTATACGACCTACAGAAAATCGTAACGGAGATGCGACGACATTGTGACAATGCGGAGGCCCAGCTCAAGTTGACGGAGGGAGCGAGCCAGTCATTGCTTGGCAAGCCGAAAGTTTGAGATACGAAAGGTAGGCGCTCGATTTCATCCGAAGAGATGTTATCATGAGCGTTATCTCCAAGGCAGGAAGTGGAAACGCGAAAGTCCATCGTACTATTTCTCGACTGTTGCACGCTCAGCAACGACAAAGTTGAAGCTATCACTTCTCGCGAAATTTCACTTGGTCCACGTTTATATTCCAGCTATGAACAACACTGAGCGAATTCGAAGTGATTGTAGAGTGTTAATGTCTGGAGAGGATAGTCCGACCAAGTCGGGGTAGGATGTCTTTCATTATAATGTATTTTGCGATCTCATTGGGCCTACTTCACACAGCATGGATATAATGGCAACGACGTCTACTTATCTCGAGCGAGGTTATGACAAGAACCATCGCTGGTTGACATTCAAGTTTCGCCGTATAGGAATTGAAAGCCAGCTTGAAGTTACTCCGGTCATGCATGAAGCTGTTTGTCGGCTTTCACAGCCTGAATTATTGTCGCAAGTATCTTGAATCGCCCCTTTCTGGACACTTATATCATGCGGATCATTCAGCGATACCCTCACGTTCCTCTCAGAGGCGAGGCAGAGTACACTCCTCGCTCTCTTCCTCGAGGTTCTCACCCGTGGTGGACCGTCTGGATTGCCACGACCGATTGAATTACATGCCTGCATGGGTCCATCAGGCGATAGCCGTGGAATGTGAATTCATCGAAAGTCTGTTCGGTTTCGATGGCTAGACACGCATGGGGTAGGCCTACGTTGAGGGGAAACGCGTTGCTTTATAGCCACGAGGACCAAGGACTTGCGAACAGGGTTCATGATGGTGACAGGGATCCCTATGATGACTATTACAAGGTAAGCCTTCTGCTTTGAATATATGGGGTTTGTATTTGTTGATAGTCTGTAAACTTGTTGGCAGTTAACTAAGGCCGCTTCCAGATGAACGACAACTATTATAGATGACTATTCGACGCCCAATCAGATGGAATGTCACGTATTGCTTTAAGGAGCGGTCTCCATGTGTTGACAGTGTTGTTGGTTTTTGTTGTTCAGCTGGGTTCTCGTTTTGATTTCGCTAGTCGACGATCAATGTCGATGCGTGAATTGACTCGGTCGCACCAACGAGTGGTTATGGAACGAGCGGAGTGGTTGGAGCCTTGTACAACCCTTTCGCATCTAAGGGTCCAGATGAGGTTTGCGAATTCGGATACGAGGATTCTTCTCAGGCACATTTTACCTACCGCCGTTGTGGGTGGCGTCTGTTCGAGGTTGGAAGTATCTGGTTTAAACATTCCCCAGCCTAGAATTCGGCCGATGGTGGGTTGGTCCCAGGGGCCCTGTTCGTGCTCATGTGACCAGCTATTTTGCACCTATTTCCAGATCGTTTGCCATTCGAGGCTTGTGCATTCCGTGAGTACGTGTTCTATCGATTCCGTTAGTGCGTCGCATTGGGACATTTTGTTATATTCTAGAGTGGGGATGTTGGACCTCGCCGCTTCAATGTCTGAATTTGTCGATCAGTCAAGCAAAGAATGAAAATCTTCCTACGCTGTCCAGCACTCTGATGGTATCTGTCATTCTAGCAATGCAAGTCACAGTGTTTGATTTGCTCCAACGTGACAGATAGCGTTCTGCGCTAGGTTACCCTAGTGTCGCAAAATGATTTCTTGGTTGTCGGTGTAAATGCCTGGTGCCGTGCGGTCCGCCCCCTGTCGGACTTTGCAACGAATCGAGTCAAAAATTGGTCGTAGAATTAGCCGTGGCTACATAGTTGGACTTGGCGTATATACAAGGAAGTAATGGCAAACGGTTATATAGAGTGCGATAAGATACCAATATTCATTTTTCATCAACTCGACGCCTACCACCCGAGCATGGAACTCACAGACCCCGAGCCTCAAGGCGGTTCCGGAATATTTTTTGGAACCCAGGAACGTGGTCAAAGTCCATGAGCGTGTAGTGCTGTCCTGGGACGTCCGTGTACGTTGGCTCTCCACGGCTAAACTCGCCCCATGGCTTGAGCTGCTTATTCAACCAATCTTCCTTGGATCCACGAAGCGGAATGGCGTAGAACACATCAACGACCGCTAAGAGGGGCAAACGATGAGAATCGGCTTCGACGACACGACTTGGCAAGACTTACAGACTGAACCACCAGGGTTGTAATCCTTGCCACACTCGATAAGCGATCCAGCAATGTCAACCCAGTGGTCGAGTTTTTCGGGCGTGAGTTGCAGCTCGACGAGACGCTCCGGGGGAGACAACTCCCAGACAGTGGCCAACTGCTCCTTGCGAGTCAGCGGCCGCAGTGAGGGCGCAAGGTCATTTGCATCTTGCTTCGACACGAGACCGAGGAAGTAGGACAGATTGAGCATACCGCCAGTCCAGTCGATCTCGTGCATACGATCGGCAATGTGTGGCGGAATGTTGATGAGACCGGTGAATTTGACTTCTTCACCCATAGCCTCGAGTCGCTTGGCAACTTCGAAGGCAACGACACCGCCATATGAGTAACCAGCAATAGCGTAAGGGCCGTGGGGCTGAGTCCGCTTGACGGCTGCAGCGTAAGAGGAAACCATTTCGTCCATGGACGTAAAGAATGGATGACCGGGTTCGAAACCGCGAGCACGGAATGCATAGAAAGGTCGCTCGTTGTGGAAGTACTTGGCGAGGTTTACGAAGATGAGAACTTCGCCAACACCGGGATGAACCATGAAGATGGGGGTCTTGTCGCCTGTGAGGTTGAGTGGTACGATAGGATCATACGCTTCCGTGTTGAGACCCTTGGACTTCAAGGAGTCGATGTAGTTGGCAAGACTGGAAACGATAGGGTGCTTCAAAATCTGAATGGTTGGAATGTCGGCGATGTCGAACGCGGCTTCGCCCTCTCTCTTGAGACGGATGACATCGATGGAGGTACCACCAAGTTCGAAGAAATTGTCTGCGGCAGAGACATCGGCAACGTCCAAGTTGAAGATGTCAGCGTAGATACGCGCAAGCGTCTTTTCGGTCTCACTCGCAGGAGTGACGAAGGAGGCTCCACGAGCTTCGCTGAGCAGCTCTTCAGCACGAGCAATGTGCTTGTCGAGTTCACCCTGTTTGAATCGGGCGATAAGACGAGAGCGAGAGAGCTTTCCGAGCGTGGTCTTCTCCATCTGGATGAGGGGAATAGGAACGATGTGCTGAGGAGGGAGCGTGATCATTTTGACGGAAATATCGCGCATCGCACGGTGAGTAGCGGACAACCTGACGGATGCGTCTTCACCATCCAGATCAAACGAGGGCGAGTAGAAGATGATGAAACCTTCGGTTTGTTGCCCAGGAGCACGGTAAGGAGTGGCAGCAAGGAAAGAGTGGGTGACACCCTCCACGGTTTGGAGATGAGTCTCGAGCTCAGGAATACCATACGAGACACCGTGAACGATGACAGTCTCCTTGATACGTCCACTGAGTCTCAAGGAACCATCTTGGATGATCCCCATGTCACCGGTACGGTACCAACCGCCCTCAACGAACGAAGACTCTGTCGCTTCGGTGTTGTTATAGTACCGAAGGAACACCATGGGTCCACGGACTTGAAGCTCTCCGCTCTCACCGTCGGGACGAACGACGCCGTCCTCAGGACTGACAATCCGCATCTCGCATCCCGGGTTTGGAACGCCAAGCTCCAAGAACTCGAACTTGGGTTCAGAAACAGAGACGTCGGCAGCGTTGTAAATGCATCCGGCACTGGAAATTCTGTTAGCATAATATCGCTTTGAAAAATGCCTCGTGCTTACCAAGTCTCGGTCATACCAAAACCAGGAGAGATGACAAAGGACAACTTGGAGGGGTCGCGGGTGAGGTTCTTGAGCGTAGCAACGAAGGCTTTGGCGGTCTTTGAAACGACGGCCTCACCGCCGCTGTTTATGCGCGTGATGGAGGACAGATCGAAGGTTCCGAAGATGTCCGTTCTCTTTTCAAAATCCCGGGTAAGCTTGGCGAGAAGGAAGTTGGGAGCAAAGGTGACATTGATGGACTTGGCTTCAATTAAGCGGAGGAAGCGGAGGGGTTCAGCCAAAATGACGGATGCGTGTACGTGGAGCTGGGATGCGCCGTAGAGCAAAGGAGCAATGTGCATCTCGAGCGACCCAGCAACGTGGTCGAACCCAACCCCTGTGACGACCCGTTAGATTGGAAGGATAGCTAGAACGTACGATGACTCACAGTTCAGGATGTTGGATTCAGAGGTCAAACCATACGCGATACCCTTGGAAGCGCAAGCAGCCAAGATAGTTCGGTGGGTGTGAACGACCACTTTTGAGAACCCAGATGATCCCGAGGTCAAGAAGAAAATAGCTTCATCATCAGGCTGAACAGTTCGAGCGACCCAGTCAGCCGACACGCTATAGCCCTCAGCTGCGATTCTAAGCTCGGAGAGGAGATGAATCTCCAATCCAGGGATGGATCTCACTTGGTCTGCACCGGTCTCGCTAGTGAGCCAGGTGACCGAGCGAGTAACGTTGGTAATGTGGGAAATGTGGGCCTCCTTGTGAGCCTGCTGGGCGCTGAGCGCGGGCTGCAGGCACGGAACGTAGCCAGCGAGGAGACAGGCCCAGACGGCAGCCATGTTGTCCTCGTGTTCGGTCAAGTAAACAAGAATGATGGACCCAGAAGGCTTGTTCAACTCCGTGAGTGCACGAGCGAGGTTGCGCACACTCTGATTGAACGAACTGAAAGTCTTGGTCTGGATGGACGAGTCATGAGCGGAGGAAGTGATGAAGTTAAGCTCGTGCGATGGGTACCGCTCAGCGGCATAAGATAAGACATCGATGAGAGTCGTTGGTGCGTAAGAAGGTTGCTCCGCAGCGAGGGAGGCCTTGAGGCTCGAGAGAACAGTAGGGGTGGCGGAGGCAGGGGTTGCAACTGGCGCCATTAGTATAATAGATGATGGGAAAGAACAATAAAAAAAGTCTAGGAGTGAAGAGAGGATTATAGGATGGGATGCAGAGTATGATGGGATCGTCCTCACCTTGCTCGATCTCGTTTTATAGGATTCGACCATCATGATCGGTGCTGACGTGAACTAGCACTTGGCCTTACGCGACATGACTCTTGCGGGCGCGTTTCGAGGCTGTAAATCTCCAAATGGTGCAATAGTGCGGCGCAGAAGAAACAGTGGCTTACGACATATTCTACTTGGCCCACATGCCAACGGTTGACGAGTTGAACGAGGCAATGGCTAACTTGGACAAGCGGTCACCGCAATCCCCCGACGGAAGGATGCAGTCACTCGGCGACTTGAATCAATGAAGCTTCGTCACTTGTGAAATTGGGAGAGCAACAACCTGAGCCACTCTCAAACGGGCATCTACCGGCGGTCAATAAACAAGCAATGATCCGAGTCATGGTAGTCGCACCTTCGGAAACTCCTTTGAAAGAATAAAGCCCGGAGGTTCGTCACATGGTAGAGTCTTCGACCTTGGGCTACAAATTCGATTGATCGGGACATGATTGGATGCCGACACAGCCAATGCGGTTTTTGAGAGGAATCCAAAGACCTGGTTCACCAGGTTAGCATTGTAGCAGCAATCAGTCAGGCAGTGGCTGACGCCTAGCTGGGCACACATTAGATCGAGTAAACCAGTTACCTGTACTGAAATCCTTACGCGGTGCCAACACGCTTGCGTTGGTGTAGCGACCGCATCGAGTAACGGACTTGCTTGCCAAGGCTCATGATGAAAGGATAGCATTCAATATGTGGCGTGGTGACGGAGAAAGATGGAAAGCGGATTGCATCAAGTTTCGCCGTGTGCGCCGAGGCAGTCCGGGACAACCACTTGGACACCGGCGTGGCCCAGGCGGTACAACTATTGGAATCTTTCCGAGTCACACGGAAACTAGCTCGACGGAAATTTGCAGTGGCCGACGTGCAGGAAACAAGTATTGAGACAAGCGAGCAACTTGCAGAATACTCGTCAAGTCTTGCGCAACTAGTACCAGCGGAAGGAGCCAATGTTGAGAGCCCAAAAATGGAAATTGAACTCCGAGTCGATGACGTTGAAGCCACATGATCGCGGATCCGCGATCAGGGAGTGAATGAAACAAAACTGGCAAGTTAGACTGTGCCAATTCATCTAGGCCTCCCGAAGCAACTTGTGTGTTCAAGTTGTACAACACTGCACCAGACGTTGCTGAGACTCTAGTCCTTCACGACTCAGACCATGTTCAGCAGTAAAAATTAATATGTATTTGTGGCTAACCACTTCAAACTGCGTTGGTCCAAATGGTGATCCTTAACAATCTCAGTTGTCCTTGGAAATGCTATGCAGTAACTGTCTGATAGCGACACTGTTGAGCTCGTATGTCATTTTGTCTGCAGTAACCTGAGCCCCAGGGCTTGCCAGCCTGCGGACCTGTACAGTGGTACCACAAATCAATAGACCAACCAAACCAGCACCTTTTTCGAGATGCTGACTAGCAGCCTCCATGTAACCATCCATCTGAGATATATGGACTGTCCAACGGGCCTCGTTGTGTTCCCGAGGTTTGACTTCAACGAGCAGAAGCAGCCTGTCATGAGTGGTGTATTGGGTGGCCTTTGTGACAGTGAAATCGGGGACATGGTAGGATAACCCGGGGAGTGTAAGAACACCCGTAGATGTGATAGAAGTGTCACCGACAAAACTGTTCTCCGAGTCAGCCATCATGGATGACTCTGCTCGGATAGAGGAGAAGGAAAGCTCTTCTTCGTACGAGTCCCTGATTTTCGGCTGAGGCCTGACGAGGAACGTTTGCTGATATGGGAAATAGTGCGATAGCAAGGCGATGTGAAGCCCATACCACGACGACTCAAAACGTGGGTCAAATTCAGCAACATGGACAAATCGCTCAGCGAGCCATTCTTCGGGGTGCAGGGGAGGAAGAGGCAAATTCGGCATGATAGGTGAAACGTAGAATGACTGGCGGGACAGAGGCCAACGGTAGATGTCTGACAATGCTGGTGGCTGGGGCATTATAATGTTAGCATATAGAGAGGCGCCAAAAATTAACTGAAAACTTCAGACTTACAGATGGGATTGGGTCGCAGGCTGCTGGGACTTCCAATGAGTGCTGATCGCGTTGCAATTTATGGGACCTTGGGGACCTCGCGTTGACTACAACCGTCAAACAAGCGTTTGCCGACCTCAGCAACGCCAAGTAGGCGAACAATAGGGCATCGTAACCTGAAGAGGCTCATGGAGGCCGGTGGTCAGAACGCAGGAGCACATGCTTGACGCCGGGTACAGCAAACCTGAATAGACTTGATAATATATATGGCGTTCAGAACCATCGTGTCAGGAGCGACAATAGTATTAACGTCACCCAGATCCCCAGGTGTCCGCGACCTGCAGCAATGTTTGAGGTTGACACGTTCGCTACTAGTACGACCAGCAACAGAATTGGAATGATGTAGTCCATAACGAGAAAATGCCTCGATCGAACGGGCCTGAGGATAGTTGAATGGATGATGCACACCCAATAAAACGTCCTCCGTAATGTCCAGACTCCAAAAGACCTCTAGGGCCTTTTGGTTCGCTTCAAACATGATGTGCGCCACCGGTGGCGGTTCAATGTTCCACCCTCGGTTCTTACACACGAAACGCGGATGGTATAAGATTCAACTTGCTTCTGATTCGACTCTTTCCTCTGTTACTACTTCCTTCCCTTTTCAAGTTGTCTCTCCTGTGAGTGCCATCGTGGTGGGATCCCAGCGGCACCATGTTGACATTGACTGAAAGTAACAATGGTGTTTCTTGTGGCAGGATATCCTATTCCCTACCCCGAGGCCAAAGTATGGGCCTTGCGCCATTGGCCTGACATCGACATTTACGACGACAGGCTCCTCCCCGGGATCATCTCACGCTACCACAAAAGCCGAGGCGGAAACGTCGGGTGTATTGCAGTGAATCTCGAGGACGGACCCGGACTTTCCTGCCTCTTCGTCGTTTATTCGAAACATGACCCGCTATCGACGCCACTCAAGTACAGGCAATTTCACGAGGGCAAGCTTGCATTGAGGTGCAAGGAATTGCTCTTCAGCCACGAGGAGGACGAGGAACTTGCGAGCAGGGTACAGTTCGTGACGGTAGCGGATCCTTATGATGAATACTACAAGGTAAGTCTTAAGCTTTGATTACGTGGAGCTTGCATTTGTTGATAGTCTACGGACCCGTTGGTAGTTTAGGCCGCTGCCGGATGAATTGCAACGTCGACGCGCCACTTCCAGCAAGGTAACTCAGGATACCGAGAAATCCAGTTCATGATTCGTCCTTAGGGTGAGCTTGTGTGGGTTCTAAGTTGAAAACATTGACGCACTAGTTTTATGGTGTCAGCGTATCTCCATGACCACATCCACCATGACGATAAATACACTCGTTATAATGTACTTACCACACAAACGCTCTTAAGCGTCTGACAAAATGCACGAAGTACGGGTAGGCTACAGGTGACTCGGATATATTTCTACCCCCAGCCACGACTTCGACTCTGACTGGCTCTTGATGAATATGCCGCGTGCGAACGAGGAAGATGGTGACCTTGACAAGTTGGCGCACAGACTGGACCTGTTGATGATCGTTGTGCGCAAGGCGTCGGGTGCGTCCATGATTTGGCGCGCATCCTCGGAGCAATTACTTGGACGAGATGGGGTCGCAAGATCCGGAAGTGAGGGGATTAGGGTTGCCATGCTACATGGACGACGCAGGCATTCAAGGTACCATCTGAATCTGACCTGGAGCCCCTGTGGTAGGTGTGAACGTAGAGGTGTCGGCGAGACGCAAGCCGGATGTGATCGATGTGATCGTGAATGACACGAAGCACAACCAGCGGCACCGATATCGGTGGTGCGGTCTTCCATAACAAACAGCAGGAGCAAACGCAAGAGATAGACGCGAAGGGATACGAGTCCGAATTGTACGTGTCTTTGGCCAGAC
This sequence comes from Boletus rubescentipes, assembly GCA_038092775.1. Classification (NCBI taxonomy): domain Eukaryota; kingdom Fungi; phylum Basidiomycota; class Agaricomycetes; order Boletales; family Boletaceae; genus Boletus; species Boletus rubescentipes. The sequence goes on along the minus strand of JBBPRA010000144.1, from coordinate 30,585 downwards.
ATTAATGATGAGCAACGCGTGAAGGCATACTTATTGAACTTTACTGGGGCGGTCACTCAAGTTACAGGCATATTGATGGGCATCAAGGACACCACGTCTAGTGCTCGAACCCGTCGTGCTCGTCGTTTGCTCTTTCGCAGCCTGTGGGATATGTCGATTCATAAGGAATAGAGCAAGGTGAACCTGAAGGTAATCCGACTTCAAGCATCATGCGACGAATAGTACGTAATCAAGGTGTCGATGTGTATGTAAGCTACATTTGGGTTTTTTTCTTCGGTTCTACATCCACGAAGGATTGGAATGTATAAAAGCCTCAAGTTACGTGTTAGTTTCATTGCACCTTTTCCAGTCTGGTCACCAGACCAGCCTAAATGGCTGAACGAGGCTTAATGGGCTCAAGACGCCTTACGGGCTTCCAGATTAGGTTAGAGTTCTCACTGAGCTAGGCCGCAAACTTTGGCTTATCAATGATCGATTGGTATCTTTAGAAACATGAAGCACCGCCCAATTTTCGTTTTAAACCCACAACGCAACCAATCCACAGGACGAGACCATGTCCTTCGCGTCCTTCACTGTGCTCTCCTTGCGGACTGTACTTGGTATCCCGTCTACCAAAGTTCCTATTGACGGCATTACGTTCGTATCGTATGTCCTCCCGCCACTGGTTTGCTACTTCGCAGTAGCAGTGTTGGTTGTCACGCCTCAGACGCGCACTATCCGTGTCGCATTATGGCCACTTGTTGCATTGTTAGCATTGCGTGCAGCACTTTCCATGGACATGTCACACGGCAAGAGCGAGCAGAAATTCCACAATGTTGACTTTGTGGTAAGTGTTTTCGATACAAACTACTTCAAACATTCCCAGAAGGCCGATTTACGAAGACTCCCCTTTAGCTCCTCATGCTTTCTGTTGCTGTCCGTACCCTTGACTGGACGCTGGCGAAAGGGCCTCTCGTGCGACACCTCCGTCCCGCAAATAGCTCTCCGTCAACCATCATGGACGCCCTTGACCTCGCTTCAAACTTTCGTGGCCATGGTTGGGATTGGTCTCATTCTCAAACGTACATTCCGCGCGAAACACGTTCAGCCAACCGCACCGCATTCCTTTTCTATACCCTCCTTTCTGCGGCTGCGCATGCCCTGATAGCCGGCGCCGTGCTCAAAGTACTCTTGACGCTAGCCCCAGTGGGAGTCACCACCCCTGAAGGGTCGACTATCTTTGATGAAACCCTCCCTTTCCTAGTGAGATATCCCCGAGCGACCACTATTTCGATTTTGGCCGGCTTCGTACTCTACACCGTTATGCAGACGACGTATGACCTCTGCACCATACTTGCCATTGTTGTCCTTGGACAGGACCCTGCTCAATGGCCGCCTCCATTCGACGCTCCATGGTACGCGACATCGTTGAGTGACTTTTGGGGCCACAGGTGGCACCAGTTTTTCCGCCACATATTCCTCCGCCTTGGTGGATATCCGCTTTCCTTCGTTCTCGGTCGCACGGGCCTCATTATCGGGACATTCCTCGGTTCGGTCCTGTGGCACTATATCTCGCTGATTACCCTCAATAGCAAGGCGGAAATTTGGTGGATGGTAGTTGGGTTCGGGATGAACGCCATTGGTATCCTTGCAGAGCGGGCATATCATCAGTTGACGGGGAGGCGAGTGGGTGGGGTACTAGGGTGGGTCTGGACGATGGCGTGGCTCGCTGTGGGGGGTAATATAATTGTCGAAGGGTTCGCCAGAGAGGGAATGTTTGGTGGTTGGAGCTCCTTTGACGGCACGTCGCCGCCGGGAAAATGGGTAGAGCGTTTGGTGATCGATTTTGACGTCTGGTTACATACTATTTAACACGGAACGGAAGCCTTTGTACAGTTGCACGTATGTAGCGGCGGAATACGACTTTTGATTGAAGTGATACGGATTTCATGTAATTGGAAGTGAGAAACCCAACGGACACCTCACTGAATTCCCGACGATCCAGGACAGTGTATGAGAGTGTAATGCAAGATGTGGGGATGACATCATGAATACATGAAAGTTCATCAAAACGTCGACGAGCGATAGAGAAGAATGCTCTCCTTCACCTCGAGGACGGAGTCAGCGTAACACTAGGTCTAGCACTGTGGCTAGTACGCCTTTCGTGGGATGATGGATGCACGAGGTGGCTTAGACGTAGGTGGTTGGTCGGGAGGAACCGTGTGAATGGTCAATGGCTTAGTCAGTGTCATGGCCTGAAGATGCTACGACCCACCTTCACAAGCGTGGAGGGACAGTTCTGAATGTATCATGGGTACCGGTAATCCCACCGCAGCGAATGGAAAAGTCCTGAATGGTGTCGCCAATAATCGATCATGATGTACTTACAGGCTCAATCCCGGAAATTGACCTTGGGAGGTGTCGCCACATCACTGGGAAAGGCACGGAGTGACAAACATGCTCCGCGAACGGACTCCACCAAGCTCTCATTGCCCGTATGTCAAATTTTACCGTGTCGTCCATTGACATGTGGGACATCCTTGGTGTTCCCGCAGCCAAAGCCCCCATTAACATTGCGACCTTCCTATCATACGTCCTGCCTCCTCTACTTTTCTACTTCGTAATGGCGATAATGGTCATCACACCGCATACTCGTGCTCTCCGAGTAGCGTTCTGGCCGGTCCTCGCATTACTGGCATGTCGTGGAGCGTTTTCCGTGGACATGGCGCCCAATAACCCCGAGGAAAAATTCCACATCGATTTAGCAGTGAGTGGCTCTCGAACGATCATGAATCCCAAAACCCATGAAAGGGAAAGACTTATTCGTTGGATACCAGATCCCGATGCTCTTCATCGTTACTCGTGCCCTTTATTGGGCACTGATAAAAGACCCGCTCGTGAGGCAAATCCGACCTGAGAATAGTAACCCATCCACCATCATGGTCGCTCTCGATCTTATCATGAGCTTTCGCGGTTACGGTTGGGACTGGTCACGCAGATTGGCTGTTCCACGCGAAACCCGTCCGTCCAACCGCATTGGATTCATCACATATGTCACCGTGTCCGCGGCCGTCCATGCGCTCATTTGCGGCACATCATACAGGGCCCTCCGATCATTTTCCCCAGTTGGACTCGGATCCATTCCGGGGGGGTCTATTTTCGACCAGACCTTACCTTTCCACGTGCGATACTTTCGATCCAGTATCATCTCCATCATAGGCTGCTTCGCGGCTTACTCCTTCCTTCAAATCGGTTACGATTTATGTACCATCGTAGGGGTTCTCTGCCTCGGGCAGGACCCAGCTCAATGGCCTCCTGGCTTTGATTCCCCTTGGCGGGCCACGTCATTAGCTGACTTCTGGGGACGTAGGTGGCACCAGTGGTTGCGCCATATATTCCTCGTCCAGGCTGGCTATCCACTTTCGTTCCTCTTTGGTCGCGCGGGTCTTGTTGTCGGGGCATTCCTCTCCTCGGCAGTGTTCCATTATATCGGTGTATATTCGGTCGACAGCACGAGTGAACCCTGGAGGATGCTCGTTGGGTTTGGAATGATGGCCCCAGGGATTCTCGCTGAGCGGACGTTCACGCAGTTAACGGGAAGGAAGGTATGTGGACTGGCAGGATGGGTGTGGACGATGACGTGGCTTGTCTTGTGGGGAAACTTCATAATAGACGGTTTTGCGAGAGCCGCATTGTTCAAGTTGGGCGTTCTGGTAGATGTCGTACCACCCTTGCAGAGGTTGGTGGAATGCCTGGTAATGGATTTTGATACCTGGTTACATTCAGGATGACCAACTACTGTTGTCTGAGACAAACTGAATGGATTGCAATGGGTAGCACAGGATCAAAGTCAATATATGCTCGGGTGACTTCCACCCGACAATCCAGGAAATCAGATAAAAGATATCGCAACAGCGCTCAACCGTGACGACCGAACTCTACGTCTACATATTCACGCCAACATACAAGTCTAGGTTCCAGCATCCCGGCTCACACCTCTTTTCCAATCGTCGTCGCGTTTGAGTTCGAAATCCCATGCGAAGCAAAGAATTCCGCTATTTTTCCGAGGCCAAAAAAACCATCACGTCAGACATCACAACGTAATCAACTAGAATCGACGTACACAGTGCATACGCAGAACGCTTGTAGGTCCTCTCGAGTGTTGTATAATTGACATGTTGAATTCCGAACCTAACCGTCCAGGGGTTAGTCCATCAAGCATTGTTCGAGTTGTAGAACGGGAACGCCGTACTTGGGCTCCAAACCGTAGTTCCACTCTGCATTATCCACCATACCTTTCCAAGGGTGTAACGAGTCAGTGCAAAGCAGGCGTGGATCGACAAGAAAAGACGCGTACCCCAGGAGAAGGTTCCCATGAGCGGGATACCGTCTTCATGAATCGCGAGCAGGGCTTCTCCGAGGTTGGTCATGAAGTAGTCTGAAGTAACAAGGAATCAGCGAGACTATCCAGACACACGTGAGAAAGGAATCGACATACTCGTGGTCGTAGAGTCCTCCAGGATCTGAAACATCTCTGTACGCATGCTCTCAAACGGTTCGTCCATGCCGAACTCGGAAATGTACTGAAACGCTGACATGTCGACATCCTCAATAATCGAAAACAAGAGAGGTACGCACCATCTTCGGGCTTGGCCAGCGCTCCACTAACTGTTGCAGGTATCCCCTCAACATCTGGGGCGTGGCTTGAAGCCATGAATTACTGGCAGGATCCGGGCTTGGTCCAACCGCCCATCCTGCGTTTGAATCGTACAACACAGCGCTGTTGCATGCAGGCCAGGCGGGATCAAACATATTAGCCTGGCAAGCAACAGTACCAGCCGGGGGAGCTGCAATGTATTGAGAGGCGTATGAGTCAATGGCGAAAAAGTCCGCCGAGCCTGTATAAGAATATATGTACACCAGTCGTGTAACAAGAATGAATATGTTCGACATACCTTTGAGGTCGGCCATTTCTTGTTCTGTGAACCTCGGAAGATAACTCTCTGGGAGGGTATCTTTGACGATCTGGGGCCAGTCACCATTCACATAGACAGGGTTAGCATACAACCCAATTCCGAACGAGGCGTGGCGTTCAACGGCCTCGGTGTCGTCAGTATTATTCGCTCGCCAAGGTAGCCCGCTGTGTATGTGCGGTTAAGTTATCATGTCTTTGATACGAGCAGTAGGTGACACACACACGAAATCATTGTTCTTGTATGCTATTTCTCCTTGAATACCCATTTCGCGAAAGGCTTTGACAGCGCCCGCGTGAGCCCTTACTATCCGGGGTGTAAGTACGCGCAGAAACAGAAGAATTTAAGCAGCCAACTGTACATACAGAGATTATATGCGCATTGATACGGAGCCGTCGATGAGTTGACACCAGGAGCCATAGAAACGTCTATGCAGATGAGTTAGCAACCCACAGCGTACGGAGCGCCAAAGACGTGTACGTACTGAATGGATATTGCGAAACCCATCCGCAGGAAACGCTGGGCTCATTGAAGGTATACCATGTCTTTACACGTCCATTGTATGCTTGAAAGACGGTTTTCGCATAGCTGGGATGTTGAACCGGTCATAAATATATTTATATTTCAAGTTTCGGATATGCGAGCCTCACTTAATGAAATCATCCACAATTTGAGGAGATGTGAACCCTCCGTAGTATGCAATAGGTGCTAAGGGAGTGTCCCAATGGACTATAAATAGTTGTGAGCTTTCATGCGTGGAAGCCACGAGTGCTCCCCACTTACAGAGGGTCACAACAGGCTCAACGCCAACCGACAAATGATAATCAATAACTAGTTGATATTAATCCAGATGTTGGTAGTAGTAACAGGAACACACCATCCGAGTAATGATCAAGACCTTGTTGGTTCAGAGGCGACCCCGCGACGCCGAAAGGATATATGCGGGCCCAGGAAATACTAAACATAGTCTGTTAACTCCTTTTCGGACGAGAATGACTGAACAGGACCCCTACGAGAATGAATGCGCAGTAACACCGATAGCAGCAGCACGCGCCGCGTCCTCTTTATAAAGATAGTAATGGAGATCTGTGATGTCGGCTACCAGCCAGTTAATCTTGTAGGTCCCAAGATGTGGAACGCTCACCTGTGGTATTGTCTTGAATAAATCCTGGCTGTCTGCTCGCCCAGTCCCATGTTGTTGGGCCTTTCCCCTCCATTTTAGTCGCACCCTCAACCTGGTACGCACTTGTGGCGACACCGAAGATGAAACCGTCTGGAAGCGAAAGGTTTGGGAAGATTGAAGATGGCTGCGGAGCATACCAAGTAGGATATAGCGGAGGTGGCGGAGATGGAACCGGGACGGGCAATGACGGTTCGCGCGTAGTTGTAAATGGTGGCGACTCAACGGGACCCACCTACGAGATTACCATGAGCAGAGTATGAAAGGCTGACACAGCGTTACCGACCAGATTCCATAGTTCTTCCAATCCTTGAGAAGAGAAGTCTCTTGGAATTGACCCGACAGGCGGGAAGGTGACACTTGGACTGGCTGCCGGCACAGTGGGAGAGGCGGCAGTAGGTGTCAGGAGAGTGGCTGCACTGGCTGCTGCCGTTGCCTGACGTGCAGCAGGCCGGACAATGGACGCCCGAGAGAACTTGGCTGAGAGAAGCAAAGGAAGAAGGACAAGAGTCTTCATCGCTAGTACTTGCGAAGGTCTCCAAGCCCATTAGACCATACTTATACGCAAAAATGGGGTGGTTTCCACGCGTCGAAGGATTACGGGGATGCATAACACGCAGTCGTTGAACAAGACCCGTGATCAAATCGGATCGCCGAACAGGAATGGGAATAGAAACTGAAACACGGCAAGCGGTCCTTCTGTTCGACATATGACCTTGGACTGCTTCGAAATTCCCAACACGCGTTGCCGGAGAAGCTCCATGAATAACTGGCAGTGAATGCATTGGCATGACCGGCCGGGAATGTGAGATGGAATTTGGAGTGAGAGTAAACAGTAGTGGTATTTGTTTGTGTTGACGAGTCACGTACCCGAACTTTTGCTCAGCGGCAGCTTGAAGTCAGTTGACCCGGTGAATTGCTGCAAAGACAACTTGAATGACATCCGAATCAGAAATGCATAAGTTAAAACTTGATTGAAGAGGTATCTAACAATACATATTATCTCAGCAGTAAGCGCTCTGGCGCCCACATCGATCGTACAAGTTCAACTCTGTTGCCGGAGCCATCAGGACAACACCCCTCGCGGTCGCTTTTCCCCTTTCTCGCCCGTCACTAGCACCATTGGACTAAATATCTACTCCATACTAACATGAGTCTAGTGGACAGAATAACATGCATGACATACCCGTAAACGCCCTGCAGTCAACAATGTCCCGATGGCCAGCTGGCCGTACCACCAGCTAAGGGAGAGCGGCAACTTGGATTGAGAACTTTGGTGGCTTTCAAGAGGACGGTACCACGGTATGTCCTTGTCACGAAGTGCGAGATCGGTAGCCGCCACGTTCACGAGACCCGCTGCCCTGAAGGTTGACGCGAGATCTGCGATGGTGCCAATGGAATCAATCTGTGCCATCTTCGGAAAACTCCGCAAAAGGTCCTGGGCGGCTACGACGTGTTCCGGATTACTCGGTGTCATTGCGTCTGTGAAGCTCCATTCGTAGAACGCAAACTAGACGCCCGATGTAAGCCTGTGCGATTGTGTGAAGCTCATATTTCGTACTCTACCAGAGGGCTTGAGCAGTCTTTCGATATGTTTACAGAGCGTTGTGGGTGATGTGATTCGCTGTAGCAGCAAGTTAAAGTCTGTGACGACGAGGACACATCTAACTCACATATCCAAGTTCAATGGCAAAGACAGCATCAAATGAGCTATCTGAAAATTTTTCGAGTGCTTCGCAGACGTCTTGGGCTGCCAGTGTCAGCAAGCATTAGCCCGAAGCGTGTATATGCAAAGAGAGAACGCGAACCGTGATGATATGTGAGTCGATCAGCAAGACCCGCCTCTTTTGCGGCAATTTTCGCCCTTGAAATCTATCAAAAAGTTAAACCGGCAGCCTTTCTGGAGAAGATACTACTGACAAGGTGTACGTCTGTGTCAATTCCGACAACGTTAACATTGGAGAATTGTACCAGTTGTTGAGAGATGGCGCCATTGCCGCAGAACAGAGCCAGAACTGTCTTCCCAGGTCTCAGGTGAAGTTGACTGAACAGTAAGTGTTGATGCCGAGCCATTGCAATGGGCAAGCTATCGCCCCGGTGAATCCTTGAGAAATGGAAAACGTCATTCGAGGCACCCCCTTCTGGTCGTGGGCTAATACTATGCATTGGAACGAAAAACCAGGAGAACAGCGATACTGAAAACAACAATCAGCACTGGAAAGAGCTACTTCAGGAGTTCGATATTTTCTTACCTGTTGCAAAGGCAGAGAGTACCTGCCCTCTTTGACAGTAGATGCGATCATATTTGCTGGACGCAACCATGTTCTGAGGTCCCTGGGTTATTCAGGTTGGACATGATGTTGGCTATTGGCTATTTATTCGTGTTCCACGCTGTGAGCTCGAAAACGGGCTGGACCCGGGGCTGGTTGACCCAAGGAAACGACGCACAGCGCGCGGCGTGTGAATGATTAGCGAGCACTAAGGAGACAAATATTGATTATTGATCGATTTGATGCCGGATGCCAGTGTGATGGCGCTGCCAGTTGGACCTGTGCACATTGCGCAATGTGACGCCAACCGGCTTGTGGCAGATCTGTCAGAGTGACCATGCATTTTCACTCAGGATCTTTCACCATGGATGCATCAAAATTTAGGAGCTGGTTCGGGGTGTTTGATTTATGCCAGCAGTCCGCCAGGCACCCCACTCTCTATCCAAACGTCTGGCTCGAAACCAGATGTTAATTAGTAATTGATCTGACCCGCCCACAGTACCGCTTCAGGGAAAACCTTGCCTAGGTGGACCTCTCGAGAGTCGATGACGCGATCCAACAGGCTGATCGTATCAAGCGGGGTGTCATAAGAGGTGGTCTGAAAATCAGATCCGTTTCACACGGTATACTTGGCTGACAGGCAATCAAGATTTGACAAGCATGCCCGTCGTAAACACCATAATTTATTGTTCAGCTGACCCCAAGTACTCGCCAGCCGCCGCGGATCCAATGTCTGATCTGATCTCCTCAAGCGCGAAAAGAACATTTACCTTTTTTTTTTGCTTCCGGCTTGAGGGTCCGCTGACTTGATGTCGGGCGCGAGACCACTCAGCAGGTCCTGTCACCATATTTACTCATCTTCCTGATCGTGATAGAAGACATTATACCGCATCAGTACTTTGTCTTTGCGTCCATTGATGAACAATCCGGGTAAATTTAGTATAATTCAAACTTGCGGCAACATCTAGCTAAATGAACAGACCTGGATCTCTGAGATTCATCACCCGATCGGAACGAGGGTTTCGAGCGGCTGTGCGAGCTCCAAACCGGGGAGCGGTGGACTTAACTACCGCCTCTGATGCGGCTTCAGCTGCGTTCCATCGTTCCATCGTTCCCGTCGAAGTCCCCGGCCCTTTTGTAGAATGTCAACTGGCTCAGCACCTACGATTGAGCAGGAGATAGCACAATTAGTGGTGGAGATCGGGCAGAATCTCACGAACACCTATGTTAACAGTGAGTGCGCAGACTTGTCGATTCTTCAATCAGTACGAGTGCCAAATATATAATTGCCGCGCAGTGTCGGCGATCAGCTTCTTGCTTTATGATGTTTTGATAAACTTGGACAGAGAGGTCAGCCCGAGATTATCTTATTTCAGAAAGCCAACTGTTAACGCTCTGTACTGAAGGTGGAACATGTCTGGAAGTATGTCATTCCACTTCTCCGAGTGCAAATAATCTCAACTTGTGTTTGCTACAATCAGAGCTAGGTGGAGCATCTCTAAGGTCCTTTTCATCATTGGAAGATACTATGGGCTATTTTACATAGCGTAAGTAACGCAACACTTGCTGAGAGCATTTCAACTGATCTTTTGTGGTACCCGGACCTGATAGTGCTAATTTTGCTGGTACGCTTCCATATTTACGCTCTAATATAGTTAATCTGACCTGTTTCATAGTGTCCATAAAAGTTGGCCTCTCCCTGGAAGTACGTGGGTTTCTGGTATTACGCTTAACGACCTGCTAACATTTGGCTTACAGTTGTATGTTGTCTTTACAGTGTTTTCTCAACTTGATCGCTGACCTCGTGATGTCAGCTGCCGGGGCTGGTTGTGGTTTCTGACAATGTAGGTTCCCCCGACCGCATCCTCTACATATACTCACTCCAGCATAGGGGCGGAGATATCTTCTTCACTAGCATTGTAAACGTGATCCTCATTATGCGTTTGTATGCGATGTATGGGAACCGTAAAGGTAAGAGCAATGATGTATATGGTTATTATTTACTCAAACCCACCGTGTCTGCAGTATTAGCCTTCTTCGTCTTACTGTTCATCTGTAGGTGCATTCGACTCTACACCCGACAAACAGCTGAATAGTCCTTGCCACAGGTGAATTCGCAGTGAGTGATGGGCTCGCCTTGGTGTACCTCAATTCTTGAACATGCACAATGCAGTTCGAACTTTACACTTGCATAAAAATGGGCATTGAGACGTCTAATACTGTGTTTACCATACCAGCCGGGGTTCCCCTCCCCGGGTGCTTTGCGTCTCCGAATTTGAAGACCGCTCTGTGGGCCTGGTAAGTTTAACAAACATCGCGCTCATCCAGGTCGTTGATCTAAAGCACCTAGGATACCGTGCATGGTGATAGCCAGTAAGCATGTGAATTGTCAACACACATTGTCTGGTAGCTCACGCCGTGATAGCATCATTCTTCGTCATGACAGTTGCGAAGGTAATTTCCGATGGATACACCACTCCAGAGCGTCTGAGAGACATCAAACGTATCTCTCCACTCATCGTATCAATGGTGCGGGATGGAGCACTTTATTATTCCCTGTACGTCACGTCATATCTTCCGCTATTCTTGGGTACTTAGAGTTATGCATATGTATCGCTAGAATGTTCGGTGTGTTCGGTCGCCAGTAACGGAGTTCACATGCACAGCTAACAATCATCACCCCCGACCCAGCAATCCTGCTTATCACTATCGTTCTTCTGGAGACTGCACAGGGTTTCACGATAACTGCATCTATGCCGTACGTACTCGCCATTCACTATCCGGCAGCGATCTCGGTCTTAATCTGGATAACATAGGTGGCTAGTTGCCGTATACTCTTTGACGGTGAGTAATACCGATCCCACCTTGTATCTTGCTGACGATCCACTCTGCGAAGGCATCACGCCTGGTGCTTAATCTACGTGATACAGGAAACCGGACCATCTTTGGTACGTCTGGTTACTCGTCGCAGAGTGTGACGGCGCCAGTTTTTGCTATGGGTCCTGTCAAGCGATCGTCCCGAGACACGGAGAGCTTCTTGTGAAGCTGAGAGGTCTCCGTTCAATCAGATGGTGAGGCCCAATCACATGTCCGAGTTTTGGGATTGTACATACGGGATTGTGATGCACTCGGCTGATATCGCATGTTTGCTAAGTATTTTTATGTGATCGTTTCGCAATTGCTGCCATTCTCCTTCGTTCCACATGCATCCCATGACTCGGTGGTATTACCGTGGTCCAGGCCTTTCGAACACAGCGGGTTCTTGGTAGGCATCATGCCGACAGCACGAAGTAATTGCAAGATCACAACTGCCAAAATTATTAGGCTGTGAAGTAGCGAAACGCATCGTGCGTTTCCTTGCACACGCGATGCGTTCAAGTTCGCAGCATCACCGATAGGCACCGACGAAGGGATCACAAGGGCAGTCAGGTCCTGCCGCGGTACCAGTAGTACGCTTCGTAGCTAGGCCGTAGCTTGCCAGTGAGTCCTGATATATCACAGCTTGCGTGGTATCGTACCCAAAGCTACCGTCGTGGTCCGCTTCACATTTGAAACTGCAAGCTGAATCGCCGCCGATTGATTCCGTGATGCCAGCTCATGTCCGCAGTATCTGGAGCGCGCGGTTGAGCTTTGTACCTAGATAAGGCATGTGAAAGGAGAACCATCTGACAGAGGGCCGCCTACACTGAATCCGAGAGCATCGATGTTTGCATCAATTATTAGTAATGCGTCCGACCCAGCAGTATAGAGCCTTCCCATTTCTGTGCTCGACAGGCCTTCGCTAAACATCAGAGCGTCATATCCGAATTGAGGCCCTCCAATTGGTCCTTGTCATTTAGTTTGACATAATCATTAATCATTTCTCCCGGCAAGCCCGAGTCGAAGATTGCAATATGCTGACCAACTGGAACCCAAATGTGGGATATTGCGCCCTGTTGGCAACCGTCGAACGCCGCAGAAATGTGTCGAAATGCTGCTGTGTCGCAAACCCTTTGAGACATGGTGAAGATCCTTACTCGGTAAGCAGTAACTATGTAAGTTCTCTCCTACGCCGAACGCCCTGATGCCATCAAACAAACATTTGAACTGGCAATCTGCTGGCGATGACCAGTTGACCCACTGCAGTGCACAATTACGGTAAGTGACACCAGCCTGCATGAGCCTTCGGTTCTAACGCGAGCACTGCCAGTGCCTGCGACCCTCATAGTTTCTCTATATTTCTTCCGCATTCGGTTCTAATTCAGGTATGTGAACAGCCTAAGTCACTGACAATCTGCCAATCAAGTAGTAAGATCAGCGGCTCATTGGTTCGTGGTCTAAGTTAGGGGTGGTAATGGTCCTGATGTGATCGGATCGGTGTTCTACTTTCTTCGCGCCATCATTGTGGAGCATCTGACGACGCCAGGTTCAGTTGTTGTTTCTTGATCCAAATCTTGTGTGAGATGCTCAGCCTTCACCGGACAGCTGCTACGGAGGCGGCGCTGTGGTACTTGTTCGCAAATTTGGAAGGCAACACTTACAGCCCAGTACCATCTATTTCCGGGGTATAACTGCAATGGAAGGAGAGATGCTGCAATTTCATACCCACCATTTTCCCTGTCTGCTATTTAATATCATCTCTGAAGTGACCAACGATCCTCTATATCACTTGACCATCATGCAACTGCAAATCCCAGAGCTAGAACACATTTCATATGCAACCTGGGTAGGGGGTATCATCGTCGCCGCTACCTTGATCTCAGTTTTGAGGTCTGACAGTCCAAAGGTAAGTGGGACAAGCATTTCGCGACTTTTGTTTTGACGATCCTGGATCAGCTGGACAATATCCCAACAGTTGGATCGAATACTTGGCTGGGATCGTGGTGGGCCGGTATCAAGTTTCTGGTCAATGCTACCGACGTTGTCCAAGAAGGTTACGAAAAAGTACGTTCGCCCCTTACGTTTTCTGTCCTGCTGACATTCATGATGATTGCAGTACAAGGGCACTCCGTTCAAAGTTTCAACGTTCTACCACTGGATGGTAATCGTAAGCGGTCGTCAGTATGTGGAAGAATTTCGCAAATCTCGTGACGATGAATTAAATTTCCTGGAAGCAGCGGGCGATGTAATTATATGTTTTATCTCCTCAGGATCGTCCTGACAAATACGAGACAGATTTTAGAAGCAAAGCACACGTTAGGGCACGATACCCACTATAATCCATACCATATTGCGATCCTCCGCTCGCGAATCAATCGTAATCTCGCAGCCATGCATGCAGACATCAAAGATGAGATCGACACGGCTTTTGACGAGATTCTGGGCCTTAAAGAAAACGGTAAGTCGGGATCCAAGTTCATTGTCACTAGTCTCAATACGCGAATCATTAGAGTGGAAGAGTGTCCCTGCACTCAGCACCATCCAAAAGATTGTCAGCAGAACTAACAACAGGGCATTTGTTGGTCTTCCTCTATGTATGTCGCCATTTTCTGATGTTTTCAGTCTGTTTATCATATACACCCTTAGGCCGTGACCCCGATTGGGTGAATCTTAATATAGAGTTCACGCTGGACGTTGTGAAAGCGGCAGCGATAATCAGCCTTTTCCCCAGGTTCATGGCACCGCAAGTCACACTCACTCGTATATTTTGATTCGGCCACTAATTTCTTTTTTTCATCAGGCTGGTTGCGCGATTTATGACGAATGTTCCTTCAAGCAACAGGCGTGGTGTAAAGCACCTTACTCCGATCGTCGAGGCGCGACGGCAGCAGCTTGACGAGTATGGTACATCGTGGGCTGAGAAGCCTGTGAGTTGGTCCAAATGTCACCGATAACACAGCTCACCACTGTTTTTGTAGAATGATCTTTTGCATTGGTTCATGGAAGGATCAGATGGCGCTCAACGCGACGTAAGCAATATAACGTCACGCGTTTTGGCCATCAACTTTGCTGCTATCCATGTAGGTACCTATATGGCCTCTTGGCTTTCTACGTTGACAATGCGCTCTAGACATCCTCGAATGTAGGTTGGGCCACTAGTGTCACAAAACAAAGCCTAACAACAATTTTCTTCAGAGTTTTACTCAAACGCTCTACAACTTGGCAGCCTATCCTCAGTATATCCAAGAACTTCGTGACGAGGTGGAGCCAATCATCAAGGAGGAAGGCTGGTCGAAGGCCGCGGTGGCAAAGATGCACAAAGTTGACAGCTTCATGAAAGAGACTCAACGTATGAACGGAATCGGTCTCGGTGAGTATAACGCATGCCGTTGCGATGACGCAACTGATCATTTTTTTGCCAGTGAACATGGTACGGAAGAGCATGAAGGATGTCACGTTTCCTGACGGAACCGTCATACCAAAAGGAGCCTTCGTTGCGATGGCCACCCAACCCATGCACCTCGACAACGACGTCTACGATAATGCGGAGACATTCGATCCTTTCCGATTTGCCAATATGCGGTCAGAAGACGGCGTTGGCGTGAAACATCAGTTTCCAGTGACTAGCCCTGACTACTTGGTGTTTGGACACGGCAGGCACGCATGGTAAGTGCTCTCCTCCGATGTCCGAGTGAGCTTACGCGTATTTCTGTAGTCCTGGTCGGTTTTTCGCAGCAAGCACGCTTAATACCATGCTAGCCCATTTCGTCATCTCGTACGATATCAAGCTGGAGGAAAATGCGACCCGCCCACGGAATTTGCGGATTGGCACTTCGATCGCAGCCAACCCCACCGCTCGGGTCATGATTAGGAGGAGAGTTGCTTAAAATATTGAACTGATCAATCATCGTGTACTAGTACCAACTGGTACGTAGATGTTTATCATAAATTATCTAGTCTTGCATTTGGTATCACTAGGGATGTAACTGTTAGCCATGTATCTACTTATGACTATTTTCTCCTTGGCTTACCACTACCTTGAGATTCGGAGGACCTTGCCATGTTCGATTACAGCTACGCCTGTCTGCATTATCAATTGATTACATCATGGCGCATGTCCCCTTCGATCTCGATTGATTGTGTCCTGGTCACCCAGTGAACGACCCACCGAGTCTCATTGATAGTACTCCCGAAAAGCAGAGCCGCACACTGTTCAAGATGACCCGAATTCACGTCCACAGCCTCAGAAGTGGCCATGTCCTCTCTCGGCATCATGATTGCAAGAGATACAACCCCTGCTTACGCCGGTACGATGAGATCAGGCCCCGACGCCCCGTCAACGTTGGCTGCATGTCGAGAACGAATATTTGAGCATTGTGGATCATCCTGGCTCGGAAAATCACTTTAGGAATTACGCTCAGGCTAGATCTCACGTTTGAGATGTACACATGTGGAGTTTTACTTCAAGATATCGTGTGTCTCACTTTCAAGTTTGAATCCATGTGGGGTGTTCTCTTTTTTCCATTTGCAACGGTCTTTTGAACTGGGACTTGGTCCGATGGAGAAGAGGCCTGGGACTCCAATGTCACGGTCGTCGGACCGATCAGAACAACTTGATCGTCGAGGTAACCAAGGATCATCCATGAAGTTTGTGGTGTAGAGCCGGTCATCCGTGCACAGGGTGATATCGGAGCCCCTAGCTTTGCAAATGGACAAAGATTGATGCGCGATTGAGCGTACACATATAGGTACGTAGTTTACCATCATTCCATCAGCACTGCCCATTGATACAGGGAGGATATTGCCATGGAATCGATTACCGCAGCAGCGGCACTGCCACAACTACGTCAGAAAGCAAACCCTTATGCCATTGGACTAAGAATATCAATTAATTTTGCCTGAACGGGTGGAAACAGCATGTAGACCTTGCTATCGAGCTGGAAAAGGTAGCGGTCGTTTTAACAATTTGTTACTATTCCCTCGAAGCTTGGCGCACTACTTTTTCTCAGCACCAAATCGCAGACCATGACGATTCTTGTGTCTCCGCAAGGCGCTCTCGGTGAGCAGTGTAGAAGTTGTATACATTTGGGCCTATCCAACATCCTATCCCTACATCCCTTCTCAGATATCTCCAAGTTGACGAAGACAATTGCCTTGCTTGGTGCTCTTGTCGTCATATCGCGGGTCATCAAGCTCGTCCAGGGCATCAAGGTACGTTGTGGCATGGCACAAGACTCGCATCAAGAACGAAAGGAAACAGAGAGATAGAGTATTGATAGCGCTAACAGGCTGTCAATTCACTCCCTGGTTTCCGTATCCCGTTTGCGCCGTGTTCTGTTCCGAGTGGCCTTCTACCTGATTCGTGGTGGAACCCTAGTGAGTGCTCCCTTCTTTCGCACCCGTCTTTTTAACGTGGGTTCCTGCAGGTTTTGTGTTCGTATGGAAATGGCGGAAGAATCGAAACGGTGCGCAACGCGCTGTAGTTCCCTCACATTCCCTGATTTGCAATAACGTGTTCCAGTTTACCGTCGCTTTGGTCGCGATACGGTATCATTCGTACCGTTCCTCCATGGTACCCCGATGATATTCACCCGATCCCTGGAAGTAGGAAAGCAAATCCTTTCAGGAGGGTTGGACGCGTTTGATAAGTCCCCAGCCTTTGAAGGACCATTCTTGTAAGTCTACAAGGCATTTCCGGAAATCTGTCTTTTCATTCATGTCACCGAACAGATTTTGGGGCCCCAACATCGTCGATGCATACGGCGACCAATGGCGGAAACACCGAAAGATCGCCAGTCCCGCGTTCAACAACGACACGTAAGTAGACTGAATTTCAAGTGCGGTTTGTGGTGCTAAGTTGTCGCTGTCATCAACTTGAAGGTATGCGGCTGTCTGGGATGCCTCGTGCAAGCTGTTTGCAGATATGATGTCCGCACAAGGTTGGGCCTCGCAGAACGTCATCGAAGTACCTAGTATCGATTCGGTCACGTTCAAGGTGTCTGCTCTCTGCTTCTTGGCATTATCTGCCCTCTCAACTAATCTGCATATCTATCTTTATGACAGTTTTCGCTCACCATTTTTACCTCGGTTGGATTTGGGGTACCGTTAACGTGGTCCAAGCCACCCAGTCAAAGTGAAGAGCTCAGCGTACAAGAATGTCTCGACATTATCACGAAAACACTCATGCTCCCTGTAATTGCCCCTTCTTGGGCTTGGAAGCTGCCTTTCGAATGGTTAGCATGTGCCGAAACAAAGATGAAGCAAATTTTGTGTTCTGAAATTACTACAGGATGAAACGCACGCGTCGAGCCTACGATACTATGCGCGTATACATGCGATCGCAAGTCAACACCATAAGGGAGACCATCCGATCCGAAGCAACCAATGAAGACAGTAAACCCAGCAAAGATCTCTTCTCACTTTTGATTCATGCTTCGGAGGATGCAGGAGGCAAGAGGGGCCTCAGTGACGACGAATTGGTAGGTCGACTCCTCGTCTTGCTTGCTTCTCTGTTAAAGTCCAACAAGAAACTATGGACGGTAGGCTGACGATAACTATTGTTAGATTGGCGATGTGTTCTCGTTCTTGTATGCTGGCCACGGTAGGTGTATGGTTCTGATCTATCTGATCCTCTTCTGACGCGCGCATCGGGATCTAGATACCACGGCCCATAGCTTGGCAGCGACACTTGCATTCCTGGCTTTGAATTTTGACATCCAAGACGAACTTGTCGCACAAGTGCGAGAGGTGACAGAAGGCAGAGAGGACGACGTCCTGGTAAGTTACATACAGTTCAAGTCGTGTCACCGTTTGGTCTGAGTCTGGAACATGTGAATCCTCAGCTTTATGAAGACTATGGAAAACTTGACAAAATACTTGCAGCCTTCTACGAAGCTGTTCGAATGTTCCGTAGGTACCTAGATCAGGTCTATGAATGATGTTCTCAAGGTGCTGTGGATGATCGTAGCTCCCGGACCGATCGTCCCCCGCGAAGCCAGGAAAGACACGGTCCTCAACGTTTCCGATACCAATGAACCACGAATGTTACTCGTGAAAAAAGGTACCCAGGTAAGTCGCCCCTGGTCTGATTCCGATTATCCAGTATTGATGCTAATGTGAACCATCCTCAAAGGTCGTGGTCGATCTCGTTGGCATTCGTACGTGCAAAATCGCATCCCCATCTTCTCGCAACCGATTGTTACATCAATGATCTTGTCTAGATTATCACCCACGATACTATTCCGACCCAGAAGTCTACCGACCTTCGCGATGGTACGCCAAGAAGCAGGATCAGGACTCAGATGTAAAAGAGGGCGCTGGGGACTTTACCGGGTTCAGCTTTGGTATGTATACCAATGCAGAATTGACATCTATTGACGTGACTCTGATGTGTAAATCGTCAGGTCCCCGTTCGTGTATCGGCCGCAAGTACTCGTCCACGGAAGCCGTGTGTTTCCTTGCGCATCTACTGCGTGACTGGCGGGTCGAACCCTTGTTTTTGATTCGCCCGAACGAGCAGGTGGAGAGTGTGGATGAATGGCGGGAACGTGTTTTTCGGGCAGATGTGATGGTGACGTTGGGTATCAAGGATCACGGTGTCCGATTCGTGCGACGCAAGTGAGAAGTGTATGGTGACAATGTCTATGCTTGCAATTGTGGGTTGAAATCGGTTCTACTAGACGATGGCTTTGTGTCGAAGACAACGGATCTCTCTCTAATTTGACTGTAAATTCTTATTTTCTTGCCGCGCTCACAACTACTCGGGAGTGTATGTACATACGCATACTTGGCTCTCGAAGATGGTTGATGCTAATCCCATTTGGATCGACTGACATCAATGTCTCCACACTGGATCCAAGCCCCTAAACTACTATGGTAAGCAGGAAGCAATACATCATATAAACGCCCAGACCCACCTTTACTCCACTATCAATCTCAGTCGAACATTCGCAGATGGGTGGAGAAGGACCGTACGTGAGCTTCTGGAACGAGGATTTCAGCAGAGGCGGAGCATCCACGAAGCCGCCAATTCCCATGGACGACAAACAGCTCGACGAGGCCTACACTCGTGCACACGCATTTCTGCTCGAAAGAGTCAGGCAACTTGTAGAACTTGGTTGGAAGCAGCACGAAACAGACGGTACCGCGAGCAGTCTCGCCTTCCATTACAGTCCGCGAGACGCTGACGTCGTTATCTACAGATTCGCTGCTTGCGTGCTTGAGCTACACACGCGTTCACGCAACATACTGGGGCGATCGAGAGAGCCTGGTCGAGCTACGTCTTCCGCGCACTGGCAGTGCATGGCTTGAACCATCTCTTGTCCCTCAATGGAAGAAAATATTGGAAACATGGGATCTTTTCAATGCACGGAGACGTAGAGGTAGTGGTTCCACCTTGGATCGCTATGCCGATGCATACCTCTACGTCGACGTTGAAGCCCCACTACGTGACATCTTCAACTTTTTCCAATGCCTCATCCCAGACATGCTCGTCATCATTCGGGTTGACGATATCGATGACCTTGGGGAACAGGAAATTACTCAACGCCTTCCGTCCTCTAAATGGGTGGAGGACCATGCCAGAGAGCTGTGTCCGATCTTTGGGAAAGAGAGGTTTGAAAAGGTGGCACAGGCTTCACAAAAGTACTCGTGTCTTTCGCGAATGGTGTCGTCTTACATGGAAGATGAGTCGGAGGTGGATGACCGAGATTTCACCGCTTGCGACAAGGAATGCGGGTACTGTGGTCGATGCGAATATTGATGTCACACTGGGAAGGAGAAGATGGAGTGATCGAAAGGGTGGCCTCGTAGCTTTGTGCGTGTACGGACTGATTGATCTTGCTTGTATCTGTACTGTTCATTTTGTCGCCCAGCAGCTATATCACTCACCCTACTGATGCGCCTTAGTGAGTGTTTCGTTGTAGTTGGAGAAAGTGAATTTCGAAAAAAATCATTTGTACAAGGCACGTATTTGGGTCTCCACTTCTTCAGATGGCATTTTGATATCTGGAAGACATCAGCATCTCCAAATTTGCTTCAGGTACCCATACTCACACTTTTGTGGGTCTGTCGCAAAACGGAAGAAGCGTCAGCACGAACACATCGCATAGTCAAAAAAAGGCAAACTTTACTTTTGCTGAATTCCTTATCTCTCTGCTTCTGAATGAACCGTTGCAAACTCGGTATGACGAGCTTGACAGCCTCCTCCGCAATTGCCTTCCTTCCTTCCTCCTCTTCCTCCAATACCCTCGCCATCCGATGCCTCTCCCCAACTTCTTCCAGAAGGTCATAAAAGCGCGTAAACTTTTCTTTCGTGGCTGCTTTCCACGCACTACTTCCTACCTTTTCCTTTTCGCGATCTTCGCTCAACGTTTGCATCAAAGGCGAAAAATTGGCATCGAAGTAACCTGCTTTCGCGGTTCGAAAAGCGGACGTGAGCGCGTCTGCGGTGGGTTTGGTGACGAATTCGGTTAGCGCCGGATGCGTCGGCTTCAACACGAGGCGAGAATAGAAATAGGAAATATTGTTGAGTAAAAATATAGACCCAAATGCCCCACGACGTTGTGTTCGAGACAGGGTCGTCAGACTGTTCACAGTCGTGTTCACGATGTCAACTTTTAAAAATATATTAGGAGTGACTGGTCGAGAGTGATCGTGTAGGTGAAAAAAAGGGCGTACAGGTGTAATGTTGGAGGATGACCTTCTCGGTCACTTCGATCGTCGAAGCCTTTTGGGCTTTTCCAACTTGCCTACCCTCACCCATCTTCCAGTTTCCGTCCCCCAGCGCAAGAAGTGCCGATCCAACTGCTTCCTGCACTTCCGGAATTCTATCCAGATATTGCACGGTCTGATGGAAGTCAACGAAGCGAGCTTGGGGCCCAGAAAGAGACTGAAAACACTTACGGAGACAGTGAAATCAGCCAGGCTCACACCTAATTCTCCACCCTTTCCAGGACCCGTAGCTGCCAACTTTAAGTCGGCCAAAAACTCTGGAAATGTTCTCAAACACACGCTCCTAACAGAGTTAAGTCCGTCCCGCAATTCGTTTGTGTCTCTCCGCCCTTCTCCTCTCCTGCTCATGAGAGTTTCCCAACGGCTCTGGGAGGCCGAAAGAGCAGAGTAGGTAGCGAGAGCATGAAAGGTATATTTATGAAGAGAGCGTTTGATGATAGCAGTTAAAGAAGAGAGTGTATCTGTGAAGAGTGTTAGAAGAGGGCTGAGAAGGGTATCATAAGTGGATGCCAATATAGAAGGAGTAGTAAGCGGTGCAAGGTCTGTAAGAAGGCTATATTCGGTCTACACACATCACAATCAGCTCAGTCCAGCGGCAAAGGGGACGCCCACCTCTGCAATACGAAGGAGGTTCTCCACCCACGTCCCAAATTCTTTGCCCGCAATGACACCGTCCAGTGTCTCGGCGCGGTCGACGACTCTCTTGGCATGCGTTTCTAGGGACTTGCGATTCCACGTTCCACGCATGTCCGCGTACCCACGCTGTGCCTCCCTTAACGTAGTAAGAATGACTTGACTAGCAGGATGTGACGGGTGAGTGGAAGGTAAGGGAAGACCACGAAGGAACGCCACGAGAGGTTTGAGATGTGCAAGTAACGCTGGTGGGAAGGTCGCAGGAGTGAAATCAAGGCCAGCTATCGGAGGCGAACCAGAGGATCCTTCAGCAACGAGCTTTGTATACAACTGCGTTAGCTTCTTGGCACCGGTCTCGACGAGACGGGCCTGCGGGGGTGGAGGTCGCGGCCAACTTAGTATCGGAGCACCGTGATTATGCAAGACACACCTTTTCACGGGCGTCTTCATCTGACGATTTGAACGCGATTGCTGCATTTAAGCGTGCGAGAGTATCTATGTAAATTTCTAGTTGCCCGGGTTGAGGACTAGAGAAAGTTCGCGTTCATAGCGCAGCCCCGAAGCATGACAAGGGGATGCATACCCTCGTAGAATGAGACCCTCTTCTTCAGCAATGCCTTCATGGCCACTTGCTACCTCGTCGATCTTCAAGAGCGCACGGTCAATATCTTCTCGTGGTGTTGAAAATGGTACCTCAAACATGACTCTGAGTACGTACTGTGCGATCGGTGGTTGAGTTTTTGGGTGGCAGCGTATAGTGGAAGGATCGATTTCTCCAACTTGACTAGCCGGGAGTCGAAGTTCGTCAATGTAGCTGGGGAGATTAGCCCTGACCAAGACGAGCGTAGCACTAGTCCGACCACGTACATATCATCCGTTGCGATATCTGGTGGGTCTTGTTCAGGTTCTGCTCAAGCTGAATGTGACATAGATCAGTCAGGAAACTTCATTTAAATCCGGTCCAGTAAGAGAACTCACCAGTTCAATCTCTGCGCTTTCATCGTCCATAGTAGCCGGTAGTAGTAGACTTGGTAGTACTAGTAAGTAGTTGGCCGAGGATACACAGCCACATCTGCGACTGCCGCGCAAAAACTTAGAAAGCCGTATGATTCAGAACCAATCCCATACTAATACACAAGTCGGAAGTACTACAAGACATCACCAGGTTGACGTCAACCATGACCGGCTTTCGGAACACCACTGGATCGGATGCAAAGTGGCAATCATAACATCGTCACTACTAGTACATACTACTTTGCGTCATCGCCCTCGACCCCACAGTTGTCATGTTTCTGTGGTTCTTTCGAACGTTTTACTCGACCAGCACAGCCGCAGTAAAAGGGGGCGGGTAAAGGGACGGTCCTTCAATCATAGAGTAGGAGGACCACCAAGGACCACCACCGGTAAACTGAGGTTAGGGGCACGCCCGTCATACCACAACACCAAACTCCTATTGTATTATATTAGCAGTCATTTATTCTGGAGCATTTGTGCCAACCTTCCCCCCTCTACGACCCTGACTGAAACACAGAGCGATGGGTTTCGTACTCACCAAGCTAGCGTTCCCCATCCAATGGCTCCTTCACTTACCCCACAATCAACGTTCGACGAAGAAGGGTAAGCAGTACGATATCCAGTCCCTCACCCGAGCAGGGGCTAACCACACAATCCTGCATTAGATCCCCGAAAAGAATTCCTCCAGCGTTTAGCACTCTTGGAAGCGGCCGAACGAGACGACCACCAGGCAGCGCTCGCGTTGGAGCGTGGCGAGCCACTTCCACCACTGACAGAGGCACAGTTGGAGATGTCCAAAGCGTCCTTTGGAGAGGCATTGTGAGCTTTTCTTACCCTCAAGCATGTCTTCAGAGCTGAGTTGATCCTCAGGGAAAAATTCTTGGTGGCTGACATGGTGGCCGAGCGGTCTCAGTCTGAAGCAGGACCTTCCGGATCAAACAGCATCACCCGTCTGTTTTGGTTTAAAAAGCGGGAGTCAGGGTGAATCGCGTCTATGATCACTTATTGCATGACTTACACATTACTCCTACTAGCGTCGAGTGTGTCGTCTGCCGAGACACTTTCGAATCCATTGCCTGTCTCAACGGGCCATGCGGCCATTTCATTTGCCGCCAGTGCATAGTCTCCATGGCCGAAGTCGCCAATAAAAACGAAGAAATTTTGCCCTTGCAATGTTGCCAACAGCACCTTCCAATGAACACTTTCCTCAGTTTCTTGCAAGGCCCACTTCGTGCAACCTTTTCTTCCAAGTGCGCAGAGGCAGCCACCCCTCCCAATCTTCGCATCTACTGTCCCAACAAGACATGTTCCATCTTCATTGGTAGATCAACCACATCGACGCCATGCGTGATCTCGTGCCCGGAATGCAGCACGGACGTTTGTTCGCGATGCAGAAACCACGCACACCCCAGAGAAAGCTGCGATGATTATGAGTGTCGCGGAGTGCGCTCTCTTGCTAAGGCGAACAAGTGGCAAACCTGTCCGACGTGCGAAATGATAGTGGAGCGCTCCTCTGGTTGCGCTCATATGCGGTGCCGATGTCAAAACGAGTTTTGCTATACTTGCGGCGCGAAGTGGGGACATTG
Source organism: Boletus rubescentipes (assembly GCA_038092775.1). Lineage (NCBI taxonomy): Eukaryota > Fungi > Basidiomycota > Agaricomycetes > Boletales > Boletaceae > Boletus > Boletus rubescentipes. The sequence goes on along the minus strand of JBBPRA010000144.1, from coordinate 6,359 downwards.
CAGGTGCGGGAATTTTTGAGGACATAAAAGGGATATATGGGCGCTAGGCATCACAAACCATGCGAGTGTCAACATGTTCTCCGTGTCTTACCCCTTGCACTTTGCTTCGACCATTGCCACGCATGAGTATTCTTAATGTCCGGCTCTACTGAGATGAAGCAGGAGATCGATCTGAGCCCAGTCGACATGACATCTTCTGAGCAGGGGCTGTTGGCACAATCATCAGTACCCTGTCTCACAGCGCATTGGAAACAGAACAGCACCAATCATGGGATCAGTACGGCTTGAAACGCCGAGATTCCTTCAACTTCTCTATACGAGCTTTGTCTGCCTCAAAGTTCTTTCTGAGATCCAGCAAGGCTAGAAATGCAAAAAGGCATCAGATAGTGTACGCGGCATGTCACATTACCCACCGTTTCTCTGTTTCTCTGCCTTTTGGAAGGCATAGAACGTTTCCTTCTCCTTTGGCTCCTTCTTTTTCTTACTCCCCGTCTGACCCGTTTTCTCAAACCCCTTACTTGCGACGCCAACGCCGCCTCCAAGTGTTTGTCCGTATGCCCCGCCCCTTGTTACAAGTGTGAAACCATCCTCGTCCACAATCGCCTCTCCTTTGCGATACGTCGACTTTTGTTTCGTCTTTGCCAGATCAAACTCGAACCGTTCCATCCAAGTGTCTGCGTGTGCTTTGATGACGTCGAGGGGTGGTCTTTGTGCATCGTACAATGTTGCATAGTGAGCCAGACCCCGTGGTTCTTCAGAGGATGGCCAAGGGCGCGGTTTTGTCGGTGGGATGAGCGCTTTTTCGAGTGACGAGGCGTCGAGGAAGATGACATGGGCAATGCTGCCTGTTTTTCGGAGGGTACGTATTGGAAGAGGCGGAAGGGGTACAACGCTTGGAGAGGCACTCTCTTTTGGTTGTCGTTGTCTTTTTGATCGTGGTTGAGGTTCTTCGCTCGATGGTGACGGTGACCGCGAGGGCGAGGACGATGGTGAAGTCTCTGCGTCTAGATCCTCTGTATCTGTCTCGCGCGACGTGTCCCGATTGTATACCACCCTTTCCACCGTCCCACAAGACTTGAAAAAAAGTGAGATTTCGCGATCTGTGGCATCTACGGGGACGTTGACCAGGAAGAGGGTTCTTCCTTCTGGGTACACGAGGTCTTGAGATTTGGAGAGGTGGGCGCGAGCATAGAGGATATGTGTCGAATGGGCATAAGCGACTGGGATGACGGTGAATCCTGAAACGAGCTTTGGAAGCGTCGACATGGATTTGCGTGAACTATCGCCAGTCACAACGTTGAGAAATAGGTTAAATAATAAAGATTCGTTCGTAAGTAGTCGAATCGTACAATTGTTAGTAGGACGAGTTTTCAAACTCAGCTTGAGCGCAGAGGCCCGGGCGGACCGGTACTTGAAGGGTTTCGACGCGCGCGGTCGTCGTTGCGGGTGGAGCGTCTAGTCAAAGACTCAAAGTATTCGAAAGGAACACGAAACTACATATGTTGTACGCGATAGCTTACAAAATCCCACTATGCACATCTCCTCCATGAATCCAGCCTCACATCGTGAACGCCTCCATGATGAGACGTTCCGCTGTCTTTGATCTGGGTTTAATCAAGCATTTAAAGGGTGCCACATTCCTGAATAACGTGTGAACGACGCTGAACCACGTGAAAGAGTGGACAAAGACCGACAGAATCGTCCCTCCCACTTGGTTAATCTCGGGCGTGACCTCGACGCCATTCTCCGTATGTTTCGAAATGTCGAACACGGCGAGCGATTGAGCACACATCAGCCAGACGGTCGAGTGTGCAAGGAAAATACCTGCATGTAGATACACAGCATGAGGCAAATATATCGTTTCGGAGCTCTGCTGAGCGAATGTAACTCACCTGGGCATCGACTAAACAATGGTTCCGGGGTCAATACCACCCTCTCGACAACCAAATTCAAGTTGCTCCTTACCGTCGTCCAAAACCGAAGCACACAGTGGAGGGTTGGGTTTCTGGATTATCTCCCAAAAAACGTTCCGGCTTGAATTCCAAAGGGTCCTTGTACGTCCTCTCATCGCGGAGCATAGCCCTGGATTCAAGGAGACGTTTTAACTGGGCTTGTCACTCGAGCGCTGCTAACATACCAGATATTGGCCACAACACGAGAGCCTGCGGGAATCAGATAGCCGTTATATACATCATCAGCTGTTGTACGTCTTATAGCTATAGAATTTCCGTTAGTAGCCAGTACCTTTCGACAACAGGATCAAACTAACTTATCGGACCCGGAGCATGCCAGCGAAACAGCTCCGTAACCAGAGCTTCCAGGTATGGTAGAGACGGCCGGTCGGAAAATGTTGGTAATCGACCGGGGCCAACAACCAATTCCAACTCCTGCTGAGCTTTTTCCATGACACGCGGATAGAGCGTCATAGCAAGGTAGAGACAGTAAGCAATAGAGGAGGACTGGATAAAACGTTTGACGATGACTATCTTGTAATACGAAACGGATCCCGCACCGTATCAACACCGGCTACCGGTTTCATGAGTTATCGCAAAGAAACTCGGATAGATAAGGTTGTGCGTACCTCGATACATCGTCAGCGTAGTCCATTTAATGTTATCCTCCAGTTCCTTCGTGAGGTCTGGCATGCTTAGGAGACGGGAGGAAAGTGATGGGAGTGCTGTACCAGCGGCCTAGAATTTTGGGTCGGCGTGCATCAAGACAAATGTCAACGAACTCACTAGCTGAGACACCGCGTAATTGTGAGGCGTTTCTAGTGCATCACGCGCAACAGCAGCATATTCTGAGGCTGTCTTCTTGAAACTGGCACCAGGAACCCATGATGGGATGTATTTTACTGCGGAAGTTGTTTTAGGGAATCTGAATATGTGAGAATAAATTATTCACTTACAAAAGGGGACGATATCGACATAGTATGCACCCGGTGTCGTTGCCTCCGATAATTGTGAGCTTGCCAAGCTGGCCAGCTCCACCAAAGGATCATCGCCCTCCTTGGTGATATATCCATGCGAAAGGCGTAATGTGATGGAACTAAAATTCCTAAACAACATCGTTAGCTGCGAAGGAGAAAGAATTTGTCTCGAACATACTTGCGGAGATGTGACTGGAGCCCATCCGGATCCTCGAGCACCGACCGAAGGGTTCGCCGAGTTTCGAGTTCGATCATCTTGTGCAACTTGGCTACAACAGCATGACTACCGAGACCATGAGCAATCCACTTCCGTTGAGTGCGAAGCCGATCTGTGTAGTTGCACAGCAACATGATTTTGCCCCACCCTGCCAGCTCCCCAGCCATTACCGACCGAGGGCGGTCGGCATATTTGATGCCCCGCTTGTCAAGGAGGTCCACGGCTATCTTAGCACAACCGATAACGATGACAGTGCGTCCGTACATCGAACAAGAGGCAATATCACCTATCGGACGAATGATTAGCGATAGAACTCCATGGTCACGACTCGGCACACCATATTTCCGGTTGAACTGGTGCATTTTTAACCATGGCTTCTCCTTCGGGATCTCGAAGAGGCACCGAAGACCAGCAACACCTGGAGGCAAATTGCGTGCCCGGTAGCGTGAATAAAACTCATATAGACAGAGGAGAATGACGAGGACTGCCACTGCTCTAGCGAACATCTTGCTGGTAGCAGGAACGCCTGAGGAGATGCTGGGACTAATACTAGTACGCGACCTTAAATTCCAGCTTGGTCCCGGATATTATCTTGTATTTCTCCATGTTTGCCGGGTGGATAAACGAATTTGAGGTCCGAAAACTCCATCTGGCAAATCTGTCCTGCAGCATGGAACAACACGGAAACGTCGTTATAGTCTTTGGAGACGCCACGGTGGAAACCCCTTACCTAGACCCTTAGGACCCTCTCAGACTCCGCTCATTCTTGTGTCCTCGAGCTAGCCACCAGAGCGTCAATAGGAAAGGGACAGCAGAAGGGGGGAAAAACACTGATGCATCAAGGAGAGAGAGCCGCCGTTTCGTCTCTCCCCGGCTCTGAGCTGACTCGTTCCGGCACTCGGCGTTGAGGCCTGACAACTACATCATATGCGAGTGGTCCGTGCCAGTTGAGGCACACCTTGTCTTCGTGTTAAATGACAATATCGTCCTCCGCCGATCGAAGTAGTCACTATCTTCTGATAAACTGATAACCCGGTTGCCATTGACGGGATCAGACCCAGATACCACATGGAACTTGAATGGCCGAAAAAGGATGATGGGACAACCACTAAGCGAGACTGAGCGAGCCGAAAACGCATGAGTTTGAGAAAACCACTAAAATTCATTTTACAGAGGTTAACAGAGGGGGGGACACCTCCTTGGACAGCAGAGTTTACGCTGTGACGTCTGAGTCGTTCGATGACGTCACTTGACGTGTCTGATGTTCCTGGCTAGTTGGGATCTACAAAATCAGGACACCTAGCACTCAAGTTGTGCCGTGCTGACGAAGATTGTTTCACCGCCACATCTTCCGGTCGTCTTGGATCCAGATGTTTAGTCTTGAATTAGTCTCGGATGCTTTTTCAAATCCCGCCCGCCTGACCGTGACTCGTTGGATGTACTATCATTACATGGGTAATGCAAAAAAATCAATAAACATTTTCTACAGCCTCAACAAAGTAACGTATACTCCTCGGTACGCTTCTGCAGATTGTGAGGAGGGTAACACACCTCCTAAAATTTATGTTCGATTTTTATCTGCTCGTATTCAGAGTACGGAAGACTTCCGATTTTTGACCTCCTTTTGCGCATCTAGTGCAAAATTCTGTCACGCCGGGTCACACGACGGCACGCGTCGGAAGTCTAAACTTCAGTCTCAGAATGGCACATGTCTGAAATTTGAATGCAGTTGCAGTGCAGTCCGACACGTTCACCATTCTCTGCCGAGAAGGAGATTGAATTTTGTCATGTGCAGCCTCAAGCGTGACAATCTCTCTCCTCTCACAACCAAATATTTCATTCCACAACTTCATCCAGTGTGTATTTCACCCTAATACTTGATGGAGGAACTATTCACATAATCACTATCAATCACCAGGTCTTACTTTGCCAGTTAATAAGCAGGATCTCCTGGATCTGGGGGTCATATGACCAGTGCAGATTGACGTCCTGCAACATTTTGTTGGATTATGGATGGACTGGCAATGTGACTCCCCTCAAAATTTTGTCCTTGGTTAGAATACTTTGATAGCTATCTCCCATAATTTTTTCAGAACAGTAGGGAGATGAGAATATATTCAAATTTTGTGTTTCAAAAGTTTTGCATTGCAAAGTAAGTTTGCATTACCCATGTAATGATAGTATTTGGCATCAGGGCTGTGGACTCAGCAATACTCAACACTCAACAGTCTGTTGATGTAGCTGCTAGTGCACTATGTAGTACATTGCATACACTGTACCATGTTGTCTCACACATCATTTTATCCCACTGAGGGTCATTCCAGCCCATGCAGCCTTTCATTGGTTACTATTGGTCAAGTGAGGCCAAGCCTTACTGAGCTCAGGAATGAATTGAGCCAGCCTCCAATATTGCTGCTACTTCCTGGGGCTCAACAGAGAACAATCTGATTCTGACACTTGCCAGAGGAGTTGAGGTATTGCACCTGTAATCATGTAATCAGCTGCAGTTGAGATTTGAACTAGAAGCAGCTGAACTTTGTTGGCTAAGTTGGCTAATACATACCTTGTTTTACAACAGCTTAAGTCAAGGTTTCACACAGGCTCCTTCAGGCCATCGTTTCGAGTGTGATGCTTCATCCTAGTGTGCGATAGGATAATTCTGGTCTTGACCCCAGCCATTTTGGTCTATGCCCCTGAGGGCATCGGATTCTTCCGACAACCAAAACGGCCGCTTCAGCGGTGTCAAAGACAAAAAGACAAGTGTCCAAAAACGGATGGTCACGAGGCTAGGATAATTCCGAGTGGCTATACACCAAATTCAGACACCGCCCAACCTTAAGCAACCTCACACTCTCACTGATGCGGCTGCAAGAAAACATTGGTAAACGATGTCAGCCACAGTGGTTGGAGACATCGGAGCTCAAATAAAATGCATGAAGAATGATTTTAGGGTTAGTGTATTGTAAGGTTGCTTAAGGTTGGGCGGTGTCTGAAACTAGGTGTATAGCCACTCGGAATTATCCTACCGCGCACTAGGATGAAGCCGCACACTCGAAACGATGGTGTGAAGGAGCCTGGGTTTCACAGCGATGGCCTACGTAGTACTATGTGATTATTTTCCACGGCGCGAAATCTGGGTATTATTCAGCCACAATTGTCTGGTGTGAATGACCTGTAAACAAGGTAACTGTTTTGCTCATTATCAGTGCTTCA
>JBBPRA010000143.1:0-51177 GCA_038092775.1 Boletus rubescentipes | reverse complement strand
CGACAGGACATGTGGTTGCAACCTTCGAGTTTCTCGATGATCACACTGCATCGAGGGCACTTCTTGACCCGCCCCCCTTGTGACGCGATCCAGGCGTCGTTCAGACGGTCTTGCTCTGCGGGGTCCCTACGTAGCTTGCTCTCTGCACAGGTCAGTCCGTCATGGGCGTCTTCGTCGCATGTGTTGCAAACACCGGCGAAGCAAGATGGACAATGAAGTGATTTTGGAGACTCGCCGGGACGGCTAGAACGATAAATCTGGCCGCAATCCGGGGTTTTGCAGAATTTGAACTCTTCGGGGTGTTTTGAGACATGAGAGTCAAACGCCGCTTCGAGAAGGCGGTTGAAGGACGCCAGTGGGAGGAAGTGCTGGATGGTGGGGATGGGAATAGGGACACGGCAACGAGTTTCATCCCCAAGGCAAGTGAGAGGTAGCTGGGCTGACTCTAGAGAAGATGAAATATAGTGACGCAGGCATGCAACACAGTACACGTGTCCGCAGCCAAGTTGATGCGGGGATGTCACGTCGTCGTAGCAGATCGGGCAAGTTTGTCCACCCTCCGAGGCATGCGCGCGGTTGTTGTCTAGGGAGAGCGCGACAAGGCGTTCGAGCGCATGCCGTGCATCGTCCCCTCCCGTGATGGTGATCTTTCTGGTGTTCATTACAAACCTGATGTTATTTTCTCCAAGTGTCTCCTTCAGTTGCGGTATCCCCTCTCTGACGAAGAAGCCCACTGATGACTTGGCGAGGGTGACGGTGTAATCCATGGAAGCGAGCCTTTCGAGCTCACTCTTGATCAGATCCCGAGCTTGATTGATCGCTCTGGGAGCTCCGTACACCTTTAGGGATTGCCGTTTCCAATCTGCACGCAGGTAGGCGCCGCTTTCGACGAAAACGTGGCGGAGGAATGTGTTGTTCGGAATTCCCAAGCAGCGGTGCCATCCCTCCACCGGCTCGCCCCTTGCAAGGTTCTCCACCCTAACCTTCAATGCCCCGATCGCTTCCTTGACGGATCCGGACAGGCGGATACGAACGATGTTCCCAGCATTGTGTACGTTCAGTATGCACGCCTTTTTATCCTTGATGGAGCTCAGAAGATCATCCCACTGCGCTTTCTGCGCGATGTATTGCTCGGAAGGGATGGTGATTGTGAAGTGCATAGGGTCAGGGAGTTTGAACCACGTTGATTGGTTACCATACCGCTTATCCGAGAGCCTTGTGTGCGCAGCATGGGCTTCGTCCCATGACGAAAAGTGGGCACGCGCGGAAACGACACCTTCCGGGCTGGGGGTTCCCGAAGGGGGGTGGAATTGTCTGAGTGCATTTGGAACCGCGCGCTCGATATCGTTACGCAGCATGCGCGCAGCTTCCTCGACTGAAATCATGCTGCGGTGGCTGGCGACTGGCAATCGTTTCACAGACAACGAGCCCGTGAATGCGATGACTTCCTCATCAGTGATGGAAGGTGGGAGGAAATTTATTTTGATTGAGTTGGGCCGGAAGTCACGTATGACACGACCTGGAGGTGGGGTGTTGATTTCTACTTTGACCCGACGACCCGCGCAGATGTGGCGGTCGAGTTGTCGCACTTTTTCATTGACTGCGGCCATGTCAAGGAATTCGGCGACATAGCGCACGGACGGGACGCGCCAGGAAATCGTCAACACCTCCGAGTCTCGACTTGCGGCAGCGCTCATACCCTCCAGTGTATTGTTAGCGGACACTTCGACTGCGAGCGTTTCGTCCTTGAAGTCGAGGCCATCCAGCATCTCCGCAAGAGCCCGCCCAGCGTCGGCGTCCGAGACGATTTGTGCCTCTAGTTTCTCGTGGAAGCCTTTCTTGATACCAACGAGATGAAACCGTTGAATGTCCATGCCTTGCCGAGTAAACAGGCCATGGACTTCATCCTCCTTCACGTTGGGAGGAAGATTCCTGACGTGCAAGGTACAAGTCTCGAAGCCCGTGATTAGACTCGGAATATTGAGCCCGGCGCTATATGTCACGATAGAACCAAGAACAACTTGGGTCATAGTCTTGGCCGCTTCTTCTCTGGCTCTCTGGCGGGCACGCTCACGGGCAGCGGCGGCTTGGGCTTCTCGAGCGGCAGTAGCCTGGGCCTCACGAGCAGCGGCGGCTTCGGCTTCGGCTTGGCGAGCAGCAGCAACTTCAGCTTCACGGGCAGCAACAGCTTGGGCTTCGCGGGCAGCAGCGGCTTCGGCTTCACGAGCGGCAGCAGCTTGAGCTTCGCGAGTAGCTATGGTTTTCGCTTTCCGTGCAGCAGCGGCTTCAGCTTCGCGAGCAATGACTTCGGCTTGTTGAGCCGGGGAAGGCGGGGAACGACTCTAGAGCACCGACCACCAAGGTCACAATCATCCAGAGTTGTCTTATTTGACACTCGTACCTCGTGACCATGAACAAACTGGCAGTTAGCACCCCGTTTACAAGATCCCGCTTTCCAAAAGCGGCAAGTGCGGTCCCGTGATTGAGGGTCATGGCGAACACGGGGTTGTTCAGAGACCACATCAAGTTGAGGAGCAGAAGGAAGCCCTGCGTCCAGCTGAGACGATATTAGGCTAGACGATGACTTGGCTTCTCGTTCGTTCGTCACGATGGACTCTGATTCTGGTTTCTGTGCCTAAATGGAAAGTCGTTCGATTTCGTGACTGGGAGAGAAACTGAGAACGTACTTCGACATCGTGGGCATACCAGCATTTCGAACCTCTGGTGCAATTCCCAGCTTTCCAAGCCCGGCAAGGAGTCTCCCCGCGCTTGGGTCTGGGACGAGCATCAGAGGTACTGTCAGCAGATCGTTGATCGGGAGGTGCAGAGTTGGAACTCTGGTTAGAGAGGTGGGTGCGGTTGGCAATCTCAGGGAAGATCCCTCGTCCTGAAGGTGATCGCTCGCTCTGTGGTGGTGTGCGTCAAACTCGCTTTGCGCCGACAAGGATGGCTTACAGGCGAAGCCAAGTCGTGACTAAACTTGCATTTGGCCTCAAAGCGACAATATTGACCTTGACTATGTAGACGACACGGAATTGGCTTGTGGTTCTGGGGAAGCGGTTTAGTGCTCATGACGGACGGTCTTGAAGGACGTGGTCTGCCTTACAGCTTCTCATAATGCAATGTTGCCACGGCGAGGCTGCCTCGCGGCGGCTACGAAGATTGCCGTAAATCCCAAATGGTCTTTGACCTCAATGCATCAAGCACTCCAGATAGAAGAGATCCTAATCAATATTTTCAGTTTCTGCTACGTTAAGCGTCGTCTCCCACGCCGCCTGGCAAGACGGCAGCTTTGGTATGCGAATAGTCGTGTCGCCGCGTTGGCGAGAACATGCAAGATATTCAAAGAACCGGCGCTGGATATGATTTGGGCCGAATTGGACGATTTGACACCTCTGGTGCGATGTCTCTCTGAAGCATCATGGGTAGAATCGGAAGGCGTAAGGCGATACGAACTTTACATTGACGTATATAGTGACGAAATTCCGTGCAGGTCTATTCACTCCAGAAATGCCTCGAGCAGACGGAGTGGGAGATCATTCTGGGTTATGCCCATCGCGTACGGGCCCTTCCTCGCTTGTGGCGTTCATTTGGTTTGGCTGGAGATTGTATCGCAGCACTCTCCAACCCGCCAACCTCTGTTGAATCGATTTTCCCCAACCTTCGCGTCATCGGGCTGCACGATCCTAGTACAACAACTGCTCCTTTGGTACGACACTTCATAAATCCCAAGCTGATAGATATCTGCTTTGGACGTACGGATAACCTTGGCGCTGCTATCGAAGGGTTTGGGGGAGAATGTCCACTTGTGATGGACTTCTACGTGTCAGAGTGGGCCCCCGCTGCCACAATATCCGGCCTTATATGTCGCTGGCAAAACCTGCGTTCCGTGAAGTGCCACAACGTCGGTCTTGACGTCAATGCACTCTCTCATCTCTCCCACTCGCGCAACTTGGTTAATATGGCCTTCAAGGTGCACGACGCGGTAGTCGATCGAATTCCCGCTCTCTCCACACCCACCTTCTCGGCACTCCACGATCTTCACCTTGCCTCTGATTCTTTGGCTCCCATCTGGAGACTCCTTCATCATTTTCGCCTCCCGGTGGTTCGTGACATTTCTTTTTGGCTTGAGGTTCACGCTCGTCCAACTGCACCTGATCTTATGTCATTTTTCGTGGCCCTTCATCAAACCTGCACACACCATACCTCCCTGAACGAGCTCTCACTCCGGGTCAGTCACGACCAGAACCAGTCGGATGGCATTGCTTTGGCAAGTGCGCCTCCGTACTACATTACTTTCGATCGTCTTCATCCTTTAACTGTCTTTATCAACATCAAGTCTATCACGCTCGATATTCCTTGCGGTGTAGATTTAAATGAGCGCGAGTTGTTGTGTTTAGCCTCCTCGTGGCCCCATCTAGAAACGTTCGAGGTGGGCGAGGACTATGACTGGGCTCCATCGAATGCCCTCACCCCCGGTGGATTTCTCAAGCTCTTGGAAAGATGCAAGTCGCTTCAAGTGCTCTATTTCACGTTTGATGCCCGTGGCTACACAGAAATTCCGCAAGGCCACCCATGGCGTGGCCTGACCATGCCAAAACACACATTCCTCCATTTCCTCCATTCCCCCATCGAGGAAGAGTCCATCGAAGCTCTCGGTGTTTTCTTTCATGTTGCTCCTTACCCAGATTTCAACCTGAGTACCCACTGGAACAGTCGTTATTTTAGGGGCAGCGCGCGGCCTCAGGAGCTTTGTGATCTGTATTATGATCGATGGGTGCGGGCTCGTGATCTTGCTTGGACTCTTTGGCAAGAGAGAACCGAGTTGAGAAGCGCCCTGGAGACGCGACCCTTGTCGCACCAGTCACAGTGACCAGGATTTACATATTTACGAACCACACTTACATGTACGTTAAGGACGGCATTTCCTGTTGTAAAAGACGTTGCTCCAGTAGTTTGTCCTCCCAATCTTTGGTTATGCTTTGCGGGCCGGTAAGCCGGATGACGAGTTTGGACTTGTTTACATCGCGAGCGTCGACGCGGAGTAAATTTTTGGGTATGAAGCAGTTTCGTTTATCGTCGAGGTTCACAAGGTCAAGATCAAGGTTCAAGCCAGCCTTGAAAGGTACATAAATGGCATACGGTACGCTTCCTTCTTCTTTGACATTTTACTGTGAACATGACCCTTTGTTATAGGCGCATCAGGTAATCGCGGTGGGTTTGGAGGGAGAGGTGGCGGGGGCCGTGGCGGAGGTGGTGGCCGTGGTGCTCCAAGAGGGGGTGGTCGGGGCGGCGGTCGTGGTGCATCTTTCCAGGCCCTCCTTTCCTTATCTTGGATCTTACCTGCGATATAGGTGGCGGTGTACGCGGCGGTGGTGTCCAAGCTCGTGGTCGAGGTGGTGCAGGTCGTGGTGGCGGAGGTCGAGGCGCACGCGGTGGTGGACGCGGTGGAAGAGGTGGTGGTGGTGGATACGGGGGCGCCAAGGGCGGGGCCAAAGTCATCCTCGAGCCACACCGACACCCCGGAATTTTCATCGCCAAAGGCAAGGATCACTTGTTGGTCACGAAGAACCTCGTTCCCGGCGAGAGTGTGTATGGCGAGAAACGGATTACGATCGAGGGTGCGGTGGAAGATACCAAGGTGGAGTATCGGGTATGGAATCCGTTCCGAAGTAAGTTGGCGGCGGGTGTGTTGGGTGGCATGGATGATATTTTTATTGCGCCGGGGAAGAAGGTGTTGTACTTGGGTGCTGCAAGCGGTACGAGCGTGAGTCATGTCGCAGATATCGTTGGTCCGGTGCGTATTTTCGTTGGGTTGATGCTCGTGTTGCTGAGGCTGTCTTTGCGTTCCACAGGAGGGTGTTGTGTATGCAGTCGAGTTCTCAGCTCGGTCGGGTCGAGACTTGATTAACATGGCCAAAAAACGGACGAACGTCATCCGTGAGTAGCCGCTATTTCATCTAATTCACTCTGCTGAGAATGAGACGCCAGCCATCGTCGAGGACGCTCGTCTACCAAACAAGTACCGCATGCTTATATCGACTGTTGACGTGATCTTTGCAGATGTCGCTCAGCCGGACCAAGCGCGTATTGTCATTCACAATGCGCAGTATTTCCTCAAGGATGGCGGTCATGTCGTCATTTCTATAAAAGCGAGCTGTGTCGATTCGACGATCGCACCGTCTGCCGTGTTCACGCAAGAAGTGCAGACTCTCAGATCCAACAAACTCAAGCCTATTGCTCAAATTACGTTGGAACCATATGAGCGTGACCATGCGATGGTGACAGGTAAGCACAACATACTCTCCGGATTGCGGACGACCATTGATTCCGCGTGCAGCTCAGTATCTTCGCCACCAGTAGTTATGTGTTGTAAAAAAAATGTTACTGTTCATACAAAATGTTGTTTGATATTGCTCTCCTTGCTTCGGACCTTTTTTCCCCATCAACGCCGTAGTGGTACATAGGCAGTTCAGAGATGGCAACGGTCCAAAATACTCCACGTGTATTCTTTTTGGCGTCTCACGAATACGGTACCCTTTTCAACGCACACAAGCCCCGCCAAAAGTTCCACTCACTCCGTAGAAGGGCTTTACGAGCCTGGCACGAGGTGGAGAAAACCAGCAAATAGCTGATGACACCACATCAAGTCGAAATAAACTTTGGTACTCCACCTGGCACAACACCGCGAACGTCATCCGACTTTGAGGAGATTTCGTATCCTTTTCAAAACACACCACCACATTCTTGGGCTACCACAACCACCCAGCGCGAAGAGACCTTGCCTCTGCACTACATGGTCGAGGACACGTCCGCAAGACGACGCATAGCAAGAGGGCCGGGGAGTAGTGGCGGGTTTATGAGCGAGGACGAACAAGAAAAGCAGACGCGGTACGACGACGAAGGAAAGGGTGTTTATTCCAAGCAGAGGCTTGCAACCGGTCGAGTCAACAGCGGGCGGATACACAAGCCGTACTCGCCGCCGCCCACGTCCGTCGTACGTCCCCTCCGCAGCATCCCCGCCGGTTGACTGACCCATTCCGCCCACTAGACCGAATTCATCCAACAAAACTTGGAACATGTCCCACCCGCGATATACACCCTCCTCTCTTGCTGGACACGCTTTCATAAAATTGGGCTTGCGGACTTGGTCGTCTGGGACGAGGCCCACTTTGGCAAGTTTGGGTCACACTACCTCAAACGCGAGTTCTATTTCGACGTTCACCCGCCATTGGGCAAGATGCTTGTTGGCCTCGCTGGTCTCTTGACGGGCTATGACGGCAACTTTGAGTTCAAGAGCGGCGAGGTGTATCCCAGCAGTGTACCCTATGTGGCCATGCGCGTGCTCATGGCGACGTACGGTATCGCGCTCGTACCCCTCGGATGGTACACCGCCGTCGAGCTGGGCATGAGCCCGTGGGCGTGTCATTTAGTGGCACTCATGGTATTGTGTGGTGCGTCCTGTGTGTTTCTTTTGACATAGTCCTTGACATGGTTGGTCCTTTTGTCAGACGTTGCATGGCTATGCATTTCGCGGTTTATTCTTCTAGATTCAATGTTATTATTCTTTACCTTCACCACGGTCTTTTTCCTCACCAAATTTCACAACCAACAATTCCAGTGAGTCGGTTGAACGTTTTGTATGGATCGGTCACAAGAGCTTATGTATGTGTTGCACAGCTCGTTCTCTTTTGATTGGTGGATGTGGCTTACCATGACGGGTATCTCGATTGGCTGCGTGACAAGGTGAGCCAGTTTTCGTGTGTATAGCAACCCAATGTTCATCCTCGACAACTTAGCGTCAAATGGGTGGGATTCTTTGTTACCGCGGTCGTAGGTTTATATACGATCGAGGACCTTTGGGAAAAGTTTGGCGATTTGCGCATGTCTACCGTATGTAGCGCATATAGGCTACCAATCCCCCACTGACGTTCTTTTTCACAGCGGGATCAACTACGCCACTGGGCAGCACGGGTTCTCTGTTTGATCGTGCTTCCCATTCTCGTCTACATGACGTGCTTCAAAATCCATTTTCTTATCTTGAACCACACGGGTCCCGGCGATGCACAGATGAGTTCGCTCTTTCAAGCACATCTCGTCGGCAACGATTTTTACAAGAACCCCCTTGGTTCGTGTCACCGTGATTCGATGGCTTGACTGTGCTCACGGGACAATGTACATTAGAGATCGCGTATGGTTCCAAAATCACGCTCAAGAACATGGGTTGGGGTGGTGGCTTGCTCCACTCGCACGTTCAAACATACCCGCTCGGTTCCGAGCAACAGCAAGTGACTTGTTATCACTACAAGGACGATAACAACCATTGGGTCGTGCTTCCGGCCTGGGAAGAGCCTGGATACAATCCAAACAACCCGCTCAAGTATATTGGTCATGGCGATATCGTGCGACTCCAGCACGCACCGACAACGCGAAACCTGCACTCACATCCGATCCCAGCGCCGATCACCAAACTCAACAATGAAGTTTCTTGCTACGGTAATGCGACCGTCGGAGACACGTACGATAATTGGGTGGTCGAAATCGTGGACGATAACAGTCAAGGCAGCCGTGCCCATGTCAGTCGTGTGCATTCGCTTACGACCAGACTGCGGTTCCGACACCTCGCGCTTGGGTGTTACCTGTCCGCTGCGAACGCTGTCTTGCCGCAATGGGGTTTCAAACAAATCGAAGTTAGCTGCGTGAAAGAGAATCATCCAAAGGATGAACATACATACTGGAATGTGGAGAGTCACTGGAACGATCGACGTGCGTGTAGCGTGCTTTCGGCAGGGGCATTTTTCTGACGTCTTTCCTCAGTCCCCCCAGGTGATATGAAACTATACAGGTCGTCGTTTTTCCGCGACTTTTGGCATCTCAACGTAGCGATGATGACGTCCAATAACGCACTTATACCGGATCCGGACAAGGAGGACATCCTGGCGTCGAACCCGACGGACTGGCCGTTTATGCGGCTAGGTTTGCGGATGTGTGGGTGGGGCGATAATCAGGTGAAATATTATCTTTTGGGAACACCGATCATCTGGTGGGGTGGTTCTGCGAGCATTTTTGCGTCCCTCTTATTGCTGGGATTTTATCTCTTCCGTCAACAACGTAAATATGCCGACATGGATGCGCGTGAGTGGTTCCGTCGTTCAGTGTTTATGTGCGTCTTTTGACGAGGGTGGCAGAGGGGTGGGGTCAGTTTTTGTACGTGGGCAAGATTGCGTTCTATGGCTGGTTCTTGCATTACGGTACGTCGTGAGAGGTTTCTGGATTGGTCGTAGCTGATGGGTGCGCGACAGTGCCGTTCTTTATCATGGGCCGGGTGACCTATGTCCACCACTACGTGCGTGAAGTCCTGTCCTGTTGACGTCCCTCGTTGAGATCTCCCTTGACAGCTCCCGACGTTGTATTTCTCGGTATTGATGTTTGCCCACATCCTCGATCACTGTATTTTCTCGGCGCGGTGGAAGGACCGTACGAAGCGCGTCGCATTTGGTGTCGTCGCCTTTGTGATCGTGGCCAACTTTTGGTGGTTTAGAGGGGTTGCATGGGGGATCGAGGGCCCGATCAATGATCATTGGGGCTTGTTGTGGAGAAAGGTGTGTGCTTTTATCGTTTTTGACTTGTTTCTGGTGCTCATGGTGGTCTTTGGGACAGTCGTGGAACATTTACAACGCATGAGGGCATGCGGTACAGAGGTTGGACATACTATAACGGACAGGATGGCGTGTCGTATCTCGATTTGTTCGTCTGGGCTTGCAATGTCACTCTGGTTGAATCCTAGAATGTCGGTCTTGGGCTCGTGTTTCATCGCCCGTTGTCAAGGGATAGAGTAAATTTAGTGAATCCGCATTAGAGCACTTTAGAATTTTAGAGAAGCACCTTCAGAGGGGTCTCCATAAAAGGAACATCCGGGCATATGTATGCCACATGCCCGTCGTGCGGCGTCTAGAGCACGCCCCAACCTTCCCTTTTACTTCCCCGTCGAATGCCCGCTCTCTAATCAGCCAAGACAAACGAACTTTGAAATGAAACGCTCATCCACCTTCCTTGCATTTCCCGACGGCCTCACACGCAGGACGATGCACCTCGGAACACGACAAGTCCCCGAAATCGACGGCTCTCAGGGCGGTGGGTACCTGTTGCTCTCTTTCGTCTCGTCTTCTCGTCTTCATAGACTGATTGTCCCCCAGCATTCATCGGGGTCGTCGTCGCATTGAGCGTCCTGATCGTCGTCTGCTGTGCGGCCGTCTTTTACCTCCTCCGTCACCACGAACCAACAGACCAGGACCGTGCCGCACGTCGAGAACGTTACCGTCGTACACGCGAGCAAACCCTTAATTCTACTTCAACCACCTCGGGACCGTCGTCGACCTTCGGTTCCGGCTCGCTTGGGGACAAGGTGAAACAGGTGTGGCAGAGCACGACGGGGAGAGGCCGAGCAGGCGCAGGAGGTGACGGAGGAGCAGGAGGAGGAGGGCGACGAGGTGGGCGCGGTTGGATCCGAGCTGGGTCAGATGACGAATGGGCCTCTCGTTTAGATCAAGAAGCCGGCAGCGGGACAGATCCTGAAGCTGGCGATCAACTGAGGTCGCTTCCCGTGTTGAAACGGGCTACGCAGACGCATGTGCGCAGCGTGGATGGGATCCGCGTCGTCGAGTCGCCCTTGTCGGATACGGCGAGCGGGTTCGTCTCGGGGCACTTTGGGTATACGTATACCGATCCGTTTTCAAAGACGGCGTCGGATGGGGCGTTGCAGCGGTCTCAGTCACCCTTGTCGTCGTCGTCGTCCCCCGTGTCGTCACCGAGAGAGAGCGGGAGCGTGGACGAGAGTCGTGAGGCCCATTCTCCTGTCAGTGATGATCGCCGCCATCGTTCGACCATGTCCAATGTCTCCGTTTGGACGCATGGTTCCAAGTTTATCGAAGATATATGATGGTATGACAAGTCTAACCTCTTTTCTTTTCTTTTTTCGTGGGTGTTTTCGCACTTCCCCCCTTTTTTTTCTTGGTCGGTTTCATTCAGGTTGTACGACGGCATGATCGTGTAATTTTGGACATTGAGCACTTGCATTGTTGTATTTTATAATTACATGTATGGACTGCCGGCGTACGGTTGTGTGTATCCTACTTTACAGCGTTGCAAGTCGATGCAATTGCAATGGCTTTACTCTACCTCGTGTTTCCCTCCGGTTCTTCGAAAAGGCGTGTCTTCTTAGACAGGGCCAATGCCGGAGACGATCAGCGTATCCTTGAACACAACGAAATTTCTGATCTGTAGATACATTATGTATCTATGTACAGGTAGATTGGGATTGTACAATTTACCACATTAGGATACGAGCGTCCAAACTACTGGTAGGTACCTCGAAAGTCCGACAATCAAAGTCCCAGAGTTGTAGACCAGGGAAAAAAAAAGGTTCAAAGTATACCCAGTATGCAGTATGTATAGTCCGAGCCAGGAATGCGACCTAGAATTGATGTCCTTGAAGACCACCCTACATGCGTCACCCCGTCTTCAACCGGACGCGACGACATTCAGTGTGGTGTTGGCAAACTGCAGCTCTGCACTGAAACCCGCCTATCACAAACGTCATCAACATGTGTGCTGGCCCGGGGAGAGGAATAGAGATACACACCCCAAGGAGGTAAAAGTGTGCTACACCGAGTTGAGCGGGTCCGCTGTACCACGACGGGATGGTGACCGTGAAGTTTTCATACGGGCCCCACGCGCCCTCCACCACCGAGGCGGTGTACGGACCGCTGTAGAGGATATCACCCAGGATGTCGGTGACATCTGGACACGCGGACGCGGACGAGCAGGGGAGGATGCCGATCACGACGGCGATGTCTTCGGAACCGGTGAGTGCCATCTAGGAGGTCGACGATCGGGTGAGCATGTGTGAGCAAAGGCAAGGCGGATGCGTACCGGTTTGTCGAGCTGGACGGTGATGTTTGATCCAGCAATGACGTTGGTATTCGCAGGCGGCAGGGTGATGAAGACGCCTTGCGCAACGACGGCGCTTGCGAATGCTGCAGCACAGAGAAACTTCACAAAATGCTTGAACATGGTATGCAGGTGAGATTGGACAATGAGGAGAAAGGGAGTAAAGGGGGCGAATGGGTTACGTCCCTTCTACCCCACGTTGTATCCATTTTATACGTTGTTTGAGCGGCAGCCCTGGGCCGAAGCGCGTTTTTCGAAATGCAGCTGTCCGGTGACCTGTCACCGCCTACCCACGAACAGAATACAGGCAGATGAGCCGCAAAACTGCAAGGGGATGTGTCGAATAACGGGTTGGCGAAGTCCCGACGGTGGCTTGCTCCGCCTCCGGGCTGGGAAACCCGGGAGGCGTTTTGACAGCAGCCAAGGGTCTGGAGACACTTGCATAAAGTATTGCATAAAGCTCAACGTTATCCTTGACGCAAGCAAAGTCACCTGCAGTATGATCGGCAGCTTCGACGCTAGGTGAAGAGCACCCGTATGAACTGAAGGTATGAGTTATTTCTTAAAAATCACGGAGCGGCGAAAGCTCTTCCCCAAACGACGCACGCACACACCGTGATGACGGATCAAAAGGCTTGATTGATCATGCCTGAGTGGTTTATGAATGACAAGTTAGACATGACTCAGGCGATGTGCTGAAGCTTGCACGAACGTGTTTGTTAGAACGTTTTGACATGTTTCTGCTCAAAAGTTGAGCACGGGCATACCACGACCGATGCTATACATGTCACCGCCATATCGGCCCATGGGTCCAGCCTACATGTCAGTGGCTGACACACGGAGACGAGATAAGTTAGCGATGCAGAGGTTAGTGGTGAGCTGGCATTCCCCTGACATGCGACCGATTCGTAGTTCCTCGGAAATAAGTCTGTGAATATAAGATTACGAGAGGCAGCGTGATGCACACATGCACACATTATACTCTATCGCCTGGCTCTATCAGATTTGCACCCAAGTTATCTGGAATTGCCAGCGTTGGATCCACTTGGCTCTTCAACTGACCACCGAACAAAACACCACCGTTGGCAGCACGGAATGCGTCGATGCGGGCCTCAACCTCTGGACGGAAATGGCGCATGAGACCCTGAATTGGCCAGGCAGCAGCGTCGCCGAGAGCACAGATCGTGCGTCCTTCGACTTGTTTGCTGAAATGAAATCAGGCGACTTGTATTGAACACGTGGGGGAAGACACGTACGTAAGTTCCAGAAGCATATCAATTTCTCGACGGTGAGCGCGGCCTTCGACCATGCGGTTCATCATGTTCATCATCCATGTGGTACCCTCGCGACAGGGTGTACATTGACCACAAGACTCATGTTTGTAGAACTAGGATACTCGTCAACAAGGGAGCGAGAGCAGCCTTGGGAGATGCTCACTGAAGAGAACCGTGCGATAGCAGCAACAATGTCCGTGCTCTTGTCCATGACGATTACAGCACCCGTACCCAAACCCGACTGTGCGTCTTTCAGCGAGTCGTAGTCCATAAGAACCTCGGAACATTTGTCGATGGGTAATACTGGCACAGAGCTTCCGCCCGGGATAATGCCGAGTAGATTGTCCCAACCACCTCTGACACCGCCACAATGTCGCTCAATGAGTTCCTTGAGTGGGATACTCATCTCTTCCTCGACTACACACGGATTGTTGACGTGACCGCTGATACAGAAAAGTTTTGTGCCCTGATTACGTTCTCGACCGAAACCAGCGAACCAGGCTGCCCCGCGTCGACAAATGGTGGGTGCAACAGCGACAGTCTCGACGTTTGCGACAGTAGTCGGACAGCCGAAGAGCCCGACGTCAGCGGGGAAAGGTGGCTTCAAACGGGGTTTCCCCTGTTTCCCCTCGATGGATTCGATAAGGGCCGTTTCCTCGCCGCAAATGTACGCGCCCGCTCCACGATGAACGTAAACGTCGAACGAGTAACCGGAACCACAGGCATTTTTACCGAGTAGGCCAGCGCGGTATGCCTCGGTAATGGCTTGTTGGAGATGGTTAGCCTCTTGAACAAACTCTCCACGAATGTAGATGTAGGCCGCGCTCGCGTTCATGGCGCGACCGGCGACAAGACAGCCTTCGACAAGCTTGTGGGGGTCTCCACGGAGGATCTCGCGATCTTTGCACGTTCCGGGCTCACCCTCGTCAGCATTCACGACCAGATAGCGAGGCCTAAAACAAAGTGAGCTGAACGAAAGACGGGCGACGAAAAAGGACATACCGCTTGTCTTTCTCCCAGCCAGGCTTGTTCATAAACGACCATTTGAGTCCACTAGGGAAACCTGCACCTCCGCGTCCTCTGAGCCCAGAGTCTTTGATGGTTTGGATGATCCAAGAGTCGCCTTTGAGAAGGATGTCCTTTGTCCGGTGCCAATCACCGCGGGTCTAGAGGGACGTATTTGAAAAATTTCAACACAGAAAAGAGTATTCGAACTGACCAGGGCGCCCTTGAGACCGTGATCATGTCTGCAATATGCGTTGGTAAAGATGCGGTCCTGGTCCTTCAATCCACCATAACGGCGAACGGGTGGGTCCGCAACCGTTGCGAGAGAGCGCCTGAGCGCGGGAGACTGCCTCTGCAAGAGTGCAGCTGATTTTGAGACTTTGAGCATCTCGTCGTCGTCGTCGTCGTCGCTGGTCGGCTCGGAAAGGCTTGAGTTCACCTCCGGAACATCCCGAGTCACGTGAGGAAACAACGACTTTCCTTTTACGTACTGACATGTCCAAAATAAGAAATTGGGTGGCGCGTGTCTCCTTGTTCACGTCGGCAAAGTCGCAGCGGACGCTCTCTTTCTGCTGCGCTTTCTTCCAGCGCTCGACACTGGCGACTCAGACGAACTGACCGTCTTCCTGTCCGGGACCGTGCGCGATGGATCCGTTGGCTACAAATGGCACGACTCGCGGCGCCTTTGACCTGCAAAAACAAAAGGCGGAGGCTCTTGCTGTTCTGAACGGGCTCGCGGTAAACGGCCATCTGGAACAAGAACCCACTCTGGAACAGCTCGAAATGGAGCTTCCCGTCGTTCTCGATGGCCAGGTGCCGCTCGGGGAACTGCTCTCGAGAGTCATGCAAGCGATCTATGCCGAACTATCCGAACTCGCAGAAACGTGAGCCTACAGGAACATTTGTTGAGCTGTGCTATTGATACATCACAATTCAGGCTTCCGAACATGTCCGACGCCGCAAGGAAGCGAACGATCGCGGACTGGGTGGTCAAGACAAAGAAGCAAGTCGTCAAGCTGTATGCTGTCACGAAATGGGCGCGCGATGCAGAGACAGTTCAAAAGTGCATGGCAAGTCGTTTCAGGACGCTTCTAATGCTGCGTGGATGTTCATACCAAGTCAGAATATCACCGCGTTCCTGATGAACCAGAACCAGCAGTTCGAGAGCGTCATCGGTGGACTCACGTATTCGAGGGAAAGTCTGGATCCTGCAAGGTGAGGCTACTCATCCCCTCGTATCTGACCGTCTTTTGACAGTTTATCAGACTTCGAAACCATGATCTTCTTACCTCCCTTGACGTGCTCACCTCGGGGACATATAAACGTCTTCCAACTGGGATCAAGGTCGCATTATGTCTTCCTGTACTTAGCAATTGGACTCATGGTACCGAGTGCAGAAATCTATTATTCCCATTCCACCCTTGAGCGACGCCGAAGTAATCAAAACACTAAGCGAGATGGAGGAGATTATGCGGTACCGTCTTCGCATGACGGAAATTATACCTGTGGAGATGTCGCAACATCGAATTGGTACTGTCACACAATCCTTGTCTTCGTGTTGAGGGCTCCATTTGAAACTCCTTTGTGATCCAGCGGGTGGTAGGGTACACTTCACTGTCCCAGGCCTGTTCGAAACTTCTGTTTGCATGCGTGGGGCAGAAAAAGACGATGGCTGGTTCTTCGTCAATGTCAAGTTTCTCATCTCTGTTGGGGGAGATATGAGTGGGGCGGATGGTATGTCTTGCATGATGCGAGTCTACTCAAATTAAGTTCCAACGATATGTAGAATTTCCACAGGAGCCAACTGGCGTGCTCAAGCGACACATCACGGACGAGGCAGATACGCGCATGGCATGCTACCTGCCTCTACCTGAACCGATTGACCTTCCCCCTGGTACTGAGCTCCCTGAAAGACCGAAACTACCCGAAGGAACGGTCGATGCACCCCTCGTTCGGCTGTACAATTTTCTCCGTGAGTACAAGTGCGCGAATTCGCTATCTCGGCTCACAATGATTCCGTAGAGATGATGTCTCTCTCATACCAGCTGCAGATATTGTGGTACCAGGTCCGTCCCTGACTATATGCGCTACCTTGGTAAACTTGACGCAGAGAAAATATTGTTTACAGGCGGTGCGGATGTGCTCTCTTGGATGGGGACAGTATCTCAAAGTCGAGTTGTTAAATGGTAACAAGACCCTTTCGGTGTCGTATTGGGTGTAAGTACCTCGATCTTTTGACCTTGCGATCCACTCACGCTACTCCCAAGACGTCCTACTCCCACGACCGTGCCAGGACGCGCACAGCTTCCCAGTCGCATCAAATTGCCACCGCATGGGGGCACACTTACTATATCGATCGTTGAGAATCGTGCGAGTGCCAAGGTTGGCGGCGGACCCGCAAGATCACCAGTGGCCCGTATGTTGTCTGAACTTCAGCTCAAAGCAAAGCTCGGGTCGGCACGTCCGTCGGACGAAGTCGAGGGACTCAAATTCGAGGTCAAGTGGGAGCCGATGAAGGGTACGCTGGGTGTCACCATCGATCAAAACGATAGCATGGCAATTATCGGCGAACCTTTTGTGGTGAGTGTATGCGAAGTTGATGTGATGAATCTTGACGCGTGTTTTCTAGGAATCGAATAACCTCGATTTCGAGGCGATGCTGCACAAGGTGATCAATGCGCACGCCAGAGCTATCCTTAAAGTATTCCAGTGGCAACTCCAGCGCGGCCCGACGCGCAACGTGTTTTCTCCCGAGGGAAAAGTGGTCTTGGACTCTCACGGTCTGTATTGTCGATGCGTGTTGTGATGAACGCATATTTAAATTTTTGTCTAGGCGGGTATCACGTCCTTCGTGTCCATCTCTGTGCGGACGAAGTCGTTCTCGTTTCTATCGACGTCAGAACCGGTCGTATGAATCTTCGGGACACAGGTGATCTCGCCGCTGCTTCCCGTGGGCCTCGGTTTGCAGCTATCTCGGATCGCTTGAACGAAAATCCGGGTATGCTGCTGGAGGCCCTGGTAAGGTTGCGGTTTAACGTGAGTCAAAAAAAAAAGTACGATTGTCATGAAAGCTTGATGCGATTTGTCAACCATAGACGATCGTGGACCTCGTCGAGCAGAAGGCAAGCTACCTCGGCCTGCAAGTCTTCCGACATCGCAATTTCTCAAAAGAGGGTATGTGTTCCTGTTCCGTCCTCACTATCTTCCAATAAACTTACGTGTTCCTCAGAGTTGCAGAAGCTGGGTTCGTTGGCAAGAGGCACGATGTACATCAAACTCTCCAACTTCCCGTCTCACTATCTCGTGCTCGTGATCACTGAGGAAGATTTCCGCTATGCGCTCATCTCGGTCAAGGTGTTGCCAGATAGTATGTTTGGCAACATGATCATGGAGGATATAGGATGGTTAGACGTTCGACGTATACGAGGCGAGAAGGGACCGCCTGAAGTGGTTGTTGGACCTCGCGTGGAAGATCCTCAAGTTGGGCAAAAGCGAAAGCGCGACGTTGCCTCATCGGCACAGAATACCCTGCGGAGACAAGACAAGTAAGTTCCACTACACGAAGAGCCTCCATGATTTCAATATCTTGTTCGATTCCAGCTTCCATTTGGAGACCCAGACCCTCCGAGAACTTTATGCTTATTGTTGGTGAGTAGCGTCTGTCCTAGTGATCCGTTGTTTGGAGCCTGTACGACGCATTCTCAGTGCGCGCGTTGCCTATACAAAAGTCGAGGCGCAGTTCAAGCTCCGTGGTATCCCATACACGCACGTCAATCCAACGAGTGCACTTCCTCAGTCTTCCGCCCTATCCTACATGCAATCCTCCCTCGCCCTGGCTATCCCTGCTCTCTGCGTTCAATCCTCCGACATCCTTTCCGGCGCTCCGGCAGCCGAGGCCGCGATGCCCAACATCCGTGTCATACCACTCAATTGGTGGTCCGACAAGGGGGCTCAGGTGGTGACGTGTGTCAAGCTCAAATATGTACAGCAACCTGTCGGGAAACGGGCTGCCGCCGGACGGAGTAGCAGTGACATCATACGACCATCGAAGCGGATCATCTACGATGCTACGGAAGCGGTCGTGTCGTTTTTGTCGGAGCAGGTGGATACATGCGTAGACGAGTTTCTCGAGGAATGGGCGCGGGTGTCCAAGATGGTGGTGATTGCCCGAGAAGGTGAGGCGCTTGGACACGTCTTGGAGAACGGTCTGTTTGCTGACGATTTTTTGATACAGTCGCTCAGATGGCAAAAATAAAGAAGTGGCGAGACGTGCGACTTCTTTCGTTCGATCTACAAACCGTAGAATTTGCCTACTCCTCCGTGAGCCTTCTTCTTCCTCCTTTTTCTTCTACATATCGCCTAACGTAACGTGCGTACAGGACTATACGGTATTGATTAGCTGTACGGACCAACTTTCCCCTACCGGTGGTTCCTTTGAACTCCGTTTCTCGCGTTGCTCGCCATTACCCTCACATTCGAATGCAAATACTCTCGCGCCACCTCCCTTTGTTACGTCCATACAACCCCACCTACGATCGAACCCTCACGAAGAAGCTGAGCCATACCTCCGCCAAATTCTTCGGTATGGTCCGCTTGCGCCGTCGCTTCATCGTCTTGTAGGCCTTCTTCGGGACACGTTGCCGATTGCTGTCGAGCTGGATCGCCTGTCTGCGAGTACAAGAGAGGAACGGGGACCGTTTGGGTATGGGAGGAGCAAGCAAAAGGCAATCGAAGAACCGTGGTTTGATATGATCGTCAAGGGTATGGGATGGTGGCGGGTGTTGTACGGCGACCTTCGGTATGCATCCCTTCCTCCTTTTTTTCCCCCTGTGGTACTCTCGATTACTCACATCCGCGCGCGTTCTGCAGACATGCCCTCGATTTGAGATTAATGACGGGCAAACGTATCGCCATCTTGGATGCCTCGTATGCGCTGTTTCAAGGCGACCGTGGCGTGCTCGAGTCGGATGGGGACGTGCCGCGGATCGGGCTCGAGCCCATCCCGGATTTCCGCGCGCTCGTTCTCGACGCCGTCCGTGCCACGCGTCCACGCACGTCTGAAAGCGGCGTCGGAGGGCGTCGGATCGCGCCAATCGATGTGGGGGTTGTGTGTGAGGGCGGGACGATCGGACCTGTGGTGCGTGCGTTGCACGAGCGGGTGTTGAAGAAACTTAGAGGGGCTGGTGGTTGAGGGGGGCTCGTACGTTATCTTTGTCGTGTGCTATTCGTCTTCGACCGTGCGCCTTTTTTTTATTGTTGTTGTTTTATACATACCCTGCGGGGGCCGATGCTCGTTTCGAAAGACAGACTGCTGAAGATATGGGATGATGGTAAAATTGAATTCTAAGTGTGAGATCAAAGCCGTGTAAAGATGGTGGGACATAGCGGTTACATAAATAACTACGTTGGTATGTCTGTCAAGAAGATGTCTGGATCTATGAGAGACAGTGACCCAATTATACCTGCTGGCTGAGCCACTGCCTCTTCTCCCACCACATAGCGCCGCCGATGGTGAGCAAATGATGTGCCTTGAGGGCATTCCGGCGCACCTCCCACATATCATTCTGGGAAACGCGCTGATCGTGGCTCCCCAGCGCCTTGACATACGTCTCGCGGAACATCGTATTCTGGATTCGCTCATCCCGTTCCTCAACGCCCGTCGACCTCCCTTCCTCATCGATGTCCGTCTGCCTTCCCTCGTTGTCGACTTCCCCGACGATCTCGCCATGCTCGTCGGGTGGGAAGCTCGGGAACTGGCCCTCGGTGTAAAAATTCGAGTCCGGGGCGAGCCCTTCCCCAGGGAAGCGCTTGATGTCTTCTGGATAGTCTATCCCGATGACGAACGGCATGACGTGGACGTCATCCCAGTCGATGAACGCCTTGACAGCGAGGGTCTGGGGATCGAGGAGGATGTTGCGGTAGGCGTAGTCGTAGTTGACCAAGCAAGGCTGTGCGTATTGGGGGTGCTGGGAGAGAACTTTGAGTGCGTTTTGGGAAAAGGTGTGTACGTGAGACGCTACGAGCTTGAAGGACGCTGCGTCGCATTGCGTGTCATCGTCGTCGAGGTCGAGTTCGTCAATGTCTATGGAGTCTGCGTCGGATATGCAAAGTGCATTCTGATGGGACCACAACTGATGCCAAAGCTCGACCGGAGATGTCGAAGCAGCCACGAATGGTCGCGAGGAGCGCAGCTGGAGAGGCCGCACGACATAGCTCTTCGGGTCAGATAGGACAGATGCGCCCAAGCCAGAGAGACCAGGCGCGAAAATCAAGTCCCCAACGCCGCGCAGTGATTCTGGGAGTGGTGCAAGGAAAGCGGCGTGGTATCGGGCTAGCTCCTCGAGAATTTGGGAGCACATCTCTTCGGATGCGCTCACCCATACTTGCCAGGGCTCCACTACGTTGTCGACGTACTCCTGGATAACAAACGGCGCACCGACTGCATTGTCCGAGCCGAGGCTGGCATTCCACGCGAAAATTGTGGGTGTAGGGATACCATGGACGTGGCGGGCAAAAGACATGGTGGCAACGCAGCATTCTATACGACATGGGGATCGCGAATCTTTTAGGGGAATACGGGCGAGAAGTTTGCGTCCAGCTTTGGGGAATTCGAGTCGGAACAGGATGTTGAAGCCTCCTTTGTTGTGGAATGCAATTATCGGTATCTCGGAAATGGAGAGGACACGAGAAGCAATGTATACGAGCGCCGCTGTGTTTGCGCCAGTCAGATCCTGCTCTTGAATGATGTATCCTGGGATGTAGGCATCACGTTGCAGGACTTCCTTCTCTGAGGGAATGGTGCTGTCTGGATTAGATAGGTTAAGCAACCGCTGCCAAAGAATGAAGTTTTTATAGGAAAAACCTCACAACCTGCTGCCGTGTCCCAGTCCCTAGGTAAAACATACGGGGTCGTGATCGAGATTGAAGCCATGCAACGATGATACGTAGAATGGGTGAAGGCGAGATTGGGCCAAATGTCTGAAGTCTTTCCACAGCTTCAACAGCATGGACTGATAAACGATGATACAGCTGCAGTCTCGGAAGGGCGTCAATGATGTCCTCATGACTGACCTCGTGATGATTGTGGTAATCCAACACAATGCCTTGGTAGCACTTTGTTTGTACCGCTTTGGATATAGGATGCCCGCTAAGCGCCCACTAATGGACTCCGTTTTCGGAACCGCACCTTCTAGCCACGATCATGGCCACCGCTGGGCGGATTGGGGCACAATGTGTTCCAGCTTCACCTTGTTCCAGCTTGACTTTGTCAAAGGGTCTGCCTGATACTATAGCCATTGTGGTCGAACCAACGTGATTTGCTGTGCCGTCTGGCGTCACCGGAACCCCTGCTCTAAGATTACGCCGTTTTGACGCCTGACGCTACTTATAACAATCAGGATGGAGACTATCACCCAACAACGTACGCGCGTTTTCCTATTCTCTTGCTACCTCTTACAGCCAGAGAACCACACCTTTTGCTTACAACGTTAGCTGTCGACTATGGGCCGAAAGGTACGCTGAGTATCACGCGTAGCCAAGTTCTGGTCTGATACGATTCTCTCCGCTGTAGACGGCACTAATTGCTGCAAGGGCGTGGCTCGAAGCTGCATATTGGAGCTCAGGAACCTCTGTTAGCTTTCCTCACAACACCATCGTGAAGATGCATGGAGGAGGGACATCTAAATATCCGCACTGCCGACCGTTTGGCACATATAACTCGGAAGAGGATGCATACAAAGTCAAGCTCTTATGGGTTCCTGATAAGGACATGAAGACCAAAGTTCTTGTCGACATGTTTGTTGTGAGAAGTGCTACGGGAGGAGAGCCCACCCAGCAAGAGACGTATGCAGCGCTTATTGCAAAGGTTGACGCGATGTTGGAGTGGTGAGCACATTAACCTTGTACGACGGACTTTTTTTTCATGTCATAACAATGTCAGATGAGACCCTTGAAGGGCAAGCTGTATTTCTACGAAGTTTTTGTTCCGTTCTATGTAATCTATGTGCTTCCCTGGAATTAGACTCATTGCCTAGTATCCTTGCTATATTCCTGTGTGTCAAGGATGTGGCAATCAGTTCACAATCCAGCGCACAACAGTGTCCATGTAATCGGGACATTCTGACGCTAGGTTTTACCCAGTGTTGTCTAGGGATGATCTCATCTTCGTGTGTTACATGCTCTAAAATCCAAATGCATTGGGTGTTTCGGCTACTTATGTGCTTCTGCTATGTACGAGCATCAGGTGTGGGAAGAAACCGGGATTTGCAGGGTGCGGTCGATCGATCAGCCAAACCCTTGTCCGGGTTAGGTTGAACTCACATAACCAAGCCTCGAGACGTGCTGGGGTCACCGTACTAGAACCTGCTTCAGGATATTTCATCTGGCGTCGCTTTGCCACCACAATGGGCCCCTGTTATTCTCGTGTATCCTCAGACCGGCCAAGCGAGTCCACACAGTCGGATAACATCGACTCCACGATAAAATCCCTCGTCTGTAATGCCTGTTGGAATGGGATCTTCTCCACCGACGCTTGGCAGACCGTTCTAGCAGCCAAACAAGTACCAGGTCGGACGGGATTTTCCAAAGGCTTTGCCTACAAGACGAACTGGGCTGCTATTCAAACAGCCGCTGACCGTGACAAGTGTAGTTGGTGCCGTCTTGTTGCTCGTCCACATTTAGCTGCGACCAAAGGAGACTCGGAAGTGGAGGTATGGGCTGCTTGTGATGAAGACTCCGACTGTACCCCAATTGGAGAGAAGAAGCTGACAGTAGTGATCGAGGCCACTGGCGTATCTTTGAGCCAACACTATTACATGTATACCAGTTCAGGTACGTTCGGATGCCATGCACCACACACCCATGTGCAGTGCATTTCTAACTGTAGTTTCGAATGGTTATGTAGATGACAAGGCTGCCAAATTTGTTAAAGCGCGAAATCGCACTACAGACGTCTCGACACCTGAAAGCTACCAATTGGCGCTGGACTGCCTGGACAATTGTGTCCGCAACCACCACGTAAACTGTCCCCCACCGCAGACAAATGCTCTCCTTCCTGACCGGGTAATTGACTGCTCCGACGTAAGAAAACCCAAGATCATGTTGACTGGCGGTAATCAGCACGGTTCCTATCTTACTCTCAGTTATGTCTGGGGAGGTCCTCAGCCATTGACAACAACGGAAAACATTGAAGAGTACGTCACACAAGGTCTGGACATCTCGAAATTCCCTCAAACTCTCCAAGATGCCGTTCTAGTCACTCACAACATCCGCCAACGTTACCTGTGGATCGATGCGCTGTGCATCATCCAGGACTCGGCCGAAGACAAAAACCGTCAACTGGGAAAGATGCGATACGTGTACCGAAATGCATATCTTTCCATCAACGTTGCTTGTGCGAAGAGTAGTCAGGAAGGTTTTTTGCGCCGGAAAAGGCCACAGAAAGTACCCAACGCGCAGATCCCATACCGTTGTCCAGATGGGTCGGTCGGTTCCGTGTGGATCGCAAAACCAATGGACACTGACATTCCGGATGCCTCTCATTCGTACTGGGACGAATTAGAACCAATAAACTACCGCGGTTGGTGTTTACAGGAAAAGCTTCTTTCGCCTCGAAGTTTGGTTTACGCGTCTGACACGCTCAAGTACTTCTGCCAGACCGAAACGGTGAATATCGGCCATGCGCTGTGCGAGCCTAGCACCGGTATGCGGTTACCCAATATCATTTACCGACCACGAGGGTCCAGTGACGCGCCTCTTCCTGAGGCGGACCGAGTCGCCTATCGACAAGCATGGCTCTCGGTGATATTCATGTATACTCTCCGCGAGACTTCGGTTCCATCGGACAGGCTCGTGGCTCTTGCTGGTGTCGCCGAGCAGTTCCATCTCGTGTACAAAGATCAGTACCTTGCTGGGTTGTGGCGTAAGACATTGTTATTGGATCTTCTCTGGAAAGCTGAAGCCTTTGGGAGGCTTCCTCCGCGACCAAAACCCTATCGTGCACCGTCGTGGTCTTGGGCGTCGATCGATGGACTTGTCACGGCTCAATACTTGGAGGGGACGCTGGCAGACGCCGTTCACCTCCGGAAAGCAGAAATCCTTGATTGCCAAGTACAACTGGCTAGTGAGGAGGCTCCATTTGGTGAGGTGACGGCGGGAACTTTGAAGTTGAAGGGGTTGATGACACAGGTCACTTTGGAGGGACAGAATGTACTGTTGACGAGCCAAGGTCAGGAACCCAAAGATATTGGATTCGTGGTCTTTGACTCCAACGAGGAGAGGCCCAAGAAAGCTTATGTCGTCCCATTGGTGTGGGATGCCCAAGGTTCGTTCTCAATGGGCATCGTGGTCACGGCGGGCGAGGATCGGGCGATTTATAGCCGGGTTGGTAGATTTGAAAATGACCCGGGATCGAAGAATAATGATTGGCTGGAAGGCCGGAATGTGCAGGAGATCGTTCTTGTATGATGTTGTCTATTCCCTTGTGATTTATACTATCTGCTGGCAGTAGTGCTTTTTTAGACGCGAATCAATGGTCTGTTCAAAATACTCTTGGCAGCTGCGCTGCCGCGCCGGCGATGGACTTTTTCAACCGTAACAGCCCCCACCAAGTTCCCCGTAGTAGTACTTGGTCCGAGTCGGTTGTTTTGACTTGAGGGTCGCACTACTAAGAAGGACCGTTCGTTGCGTGGTCCACGTGTTGGAATAATGCGCTCGGGAATGGTATAGAGGTTGCACTCGATGGGGGCGAACTCAGACTGCCAGTGGGATCGAAGGCGTGTTTAACGACTCAGGGCCTGACGGCCCTGACCTCCTTCCCTCCCAATTTCGCCTTGGTCAACTTGGTGCTCGTACACAGAAGAAAAGGGGAGTACTGTAGCTTTCGAGACAGAAGCAGGCAGAACTGCTTCGCGCACCTATGGCCCATGGGCTTTGCATCGCCAGGGTTCCGGATGGTATGGTTTATTCGAAGGCAACATAGGAGCCGGATATGACAGAGATGTTGGGCATCGCTGCCTCATGGCTGCCGGAGCGCAGGGAGCCAATTGACCCGGGCCGCTGGCACATCCAGGGAATCATCATATTCGCCCTCAAGCATCTCTAGACGCAATTCTGCCACATTTACCTCAACCGTTTCGTCTGGTCGGGGAAGGAAAGCATAAAACGCATCCGAGTCAAGGAGGGTTGCCGCTGATGGCAGGTGGCGTTTCCGAGCAAACTTGTCGCTCTGGGACAATGCCGCTACCACACTGCAACTAAAAACCAAGCCCGCGACGGATCCATATCGACTTGCACATGCATACTTTTGATTTGCGTTCAGACTTCGAGACTCGCCCACACTTTGCATCAATATGCCAGTGGGAACTATATAC
Organism: Boletus rubescentipes; assembly: GCA_038092775.1. Classification (NCBI taxonomy): domain Eukaryota; kingdom Fungi; phylum Basidiomycota; class Agaricomycetes; order Boletales; family Boletaceae; genus Boletus; species Boletus rubescentipes. The sequence continues at coordinate 25,580 of JBBPRA010000143.1, read as the reverse complement.
ACCCACTGTCCAGATAACAAAACCATTTTCAAAGTAGGACCCGCCCAGCTAAATGCTACTTGCATATTGAAAAGACTATTGTGCCTCAAATTATCAGTCTTCCTCAACCGGACGCCCCGATGAGGTTCAGGGTGGTGTTCGTGAGCTGCAACTCCGGAGTATTGGTCCTCTCCTTCACAGTGTCAGTATCTGTGTTCTACAACCAAAAAATACGATAAGAGGAGAGTGAGAAGCTTACTCCTTGGAGATAAAAGTGTGCAACACTGAGTAACATCTCCCCATCGAAGTAGTTTGGAGCGGTTACAGTAATGTTTTGATACTCGTCCCCCGCGTTGTCAGTCGACTGGGGATTGAAGACGCCGGAGTAGAGGACATCAAAACCCAGGCCATCGTTCCGGCATCCGGCGAAGCATGCAGAGGCGCCAATTGCGATGGCGACCTCGGTTACTTGCCCAGTAGTTGATGCCTGTGTCAATGTCGGTCGGTCAGAACCCGGGCCAATGGTGGTGGGGATAAGAAAATGAACTGCTCTGAGATGTAGCACGCACAGGGATTCCAAGCTGAATGGTGAAGGCCGCACCAGCAGCCACATCGGCTCCTCTCACGGGGTGCTTGATGATGACTTGCGCAAGTGCACTGCCCGCGAGCACCGCGACCCAGAGAAGCTTACCGAACATGATATGTAGCCGAGTTCAGATAAAGGAGAGGGTATGGATATGGTCTTCCCCAAAACGCCACCCCGTTTTATAGCTGGAGTCCTAGGCAGCTTGTCATTCTGTCACAAAAATGCACCATCACCTTGGTAGCCTACTGGCTAGGGCGCTGAGCGTACCTATCATGGGTTAAGCGGTTGGGAGGCAACCCGACACGTGTCAATGTGGTGAAGCGACGACGCCGTCCTACCATACTCGACTCTTAACGCAGAGTACTGTCTCGCAAACTCGTTACCGTCTCTAAAGCGTGCCAACTGCCGCCGTCCAGCTGCTCGGCATCTGTGTGAGCCTTGCCCATAACTTGATCCGTAACACGACGTGACCTCAGCGCTAGGCAAACCCAATAAAAATTTAATGGCCACGTGCTTACGATTTGCAGAAACTCACATCTGATCCGGTTCGACAGAAGAATAGATTAGACCTGGGGCGGGCGACGCCTGTTAGTAGACGTCAGTCCATACGTCGTGGCTACAGTGAGGGCCACTACTGTGGGACATGGTACCTGCCACCGCATCAATGTCATCTTCATCGCAACCATAGACGTGTTAAACCCATCTTTCAAGATAAAACATGTCGCTGTGTACATGGAGGGAACCTAGGGAAACAGGCCACGTCAGACACAGTCATCGACAGAAACTCCACGTACGTAGGGTGGGTCTAACCTTGTCCGACCCGCCTCCAATGGAAGCGGTCCCGGTTGAGGAACAGAGGCTATCGATTCTTGATACCGAGTAATGTAGGGAGTGTAGTTGGCCCTAGTCGGTCGCGCTCAAACGTGAGCCCACCTCTCAGTTGCTATGTCCCTCCGAGAAATACACTGACGTTTGCGATGTCCGAGCTCGCTGAGCTCGGCTAGCTGCCGAATGAGCACTTAATGTCAGCATTGTAACGCTGTTTGACAGATAGATATAAAATGGGTCTGTGGATATGAAATTGCGAGGGCAAGATGACGAACATTAAATTCCTCACTCCAGTGGATTTACACCTGGCATTGAATCCACTAGTATTCAATTGGCTCCTCAACCGAGCTTCGACTTCGAGCGGAAATGACGCGCGGGACACGACGATGCAACTGCGTCGTCAAGGATTTGTGCTCGTTCCTACTTGCTGTAAACGAAGTCAAGTGAGCAGTGAGTCTGTGGACAAATAGAAGAAGGCCCAGGGAGAGTTCAAGAAGTATGTCAATTTCTTCACGCTCACCAGACGCGGACTTTGACTGTCTTACTGTTCACGTGGTCCCACCCGGCTAGTGACACTGCGGGTGCATTGACCGCGAGACCTGTCCACTCGGTTTTGTAAATCCAAGAAACCTGAGAAGAAATTCACTGCAGGAAATGGTACAATACTGGATGGCGCTTGTGCTCGTATGCATGAATACTGTGGCATCGCCAATGTCCCAAACGACTCTTCATCGTTTCAGAGACTCGTAGTGGACGTAGTCCGACCATGAGAACTTCTGCCACTTGTAGTAACTTGGCACCGCCACAACGGCGCTTAACTTAGCCGCCACAGCGATCACCGGTCACCTGAGTCCTGCTGATACAAAATGCCTTGTGCCTTGGTTACGAATGCGGCGTGCCAATCTGCACCAGGTCAACAGGTGCGTTAGCACAGCAGTTATGGTCTCCAACGTTGCAACAGTTGTGAGCAACCAAGGCGTCAGCCGGCGCCCGCCCGGGCCCGCGGTGTTCGAAAGGTCACGATGCTTGAATCAAACGAGGTTTATTTCTCGGAACCCTACACATGCTTTGCGATGAACGGACCCGTTGACAATTACATTAGTACTCGGCCCATCTATCTACCAAGGTACCACAGCTTTCCCTTGGCCCTATAAAATCGACAGGTGTCCTTATGTATTGCCCTATGTTACAGTGAAAATGGGCTATACTTTGTGAACGTGGTCGGAATGCAATCAACTCCTACACCGAGCTTGATTATTGTCACATTCCCAAGGGGATCACCTGCAAGAAAATTTTGTCTATGTCGACAATACCACGATGGCTTGGATCAGAGGGAGAGGTTATGTAAGATATGTAATGGCACTCATACATATCGTATAGCCCTACCACGATTGGCGGGCGGTTATTTTGACCAGTGTTAACTAGTTATTGTAACAAATGTGCTAACTGGATGTTTAATAATACACTACACTTCACAGCGCTCCCCAAACCCGCCAAATGGGTTATCGACGCATACCAGCCTCTGCACAGCATAGCGTGTTCTGAGTCGCCGACCAAAAACGAAAGGAAGTCCTATCTAGTATGGCTGGTCTGGCAAATATTTCGAATTAAGTATTCTTCTCGCGTCAACTCTAAGTAGTACTTACCTGTTGCTCCATATCCGCTGTAACCAAACTAACTTGTCTGCTACCAAATTGGATCGTCGTCAGCATAGCTTTTGGTGCTCGTGCTGGGTCATATGAGTCCTGCGGGGTCTTCTCGTCCCCGTTGCGATTCCAGCTGTTTTTATTTGTCCATATGGTCGCGAATACGACTCCTAAGATTGCGACATACTGAAATGGGCGAGTTAAATAAGTACGAGCCGTGATTTAAATACTCACATTATTCGAAAGCAAAATGTACGATCCGTTGATGAATGAGGGGTCTGTAGCAATGAGAATGATAGATGCGATGTTCATGACAATTCTTGGAATGATAAGACTCGCGTAAGATGAAGACTCGGAAAGACGCACGGGAAGATGAAGTTTCCCAGAGCGATAAGGAAGAGTGTGTTAATCGTGGAGAGCAGGCTCCCTAGAAAACCGGTCATAGTCAGTTCAAATGTATCCTGGAGAAGTATCGAAGCTTACTGCTTCTGAGCGTGAAAGTTCCCGGTTTTCGACAGGCATATAGTTTATACAAGAAATACACTGATGCATAACTGGAAGTCGACAGTCATGAGAAACGGGACAGACATCGAAGCATGGGACACATACGTATTATCGACCATCTGGAGGGACCATTCGGTCATAATATACGGGTTTCGTGGCCAGGTAGACTCGGCGGCAAGCAGGACGCTGGGAAGCTGACCACTGCCGCGCGTGAACGAATTTAGATACAGGACGACCGCTATGAATCTTCCGCATTTTACGACAACTGGAAGTAACAGGACAGCAAATAAAATACGTTTAGGCGTCCTGTGCGGGGGGTAAAATGCAAGAACGCGGAACAGAAGGATTGAGTCGATGAAGACTGGAGAGACAATAGCAAAAGCTATGACCGCCGTAAGCAGTGTTTCGGATACAGGTTGGAGTGGGTAAATGATCTGCTTTGCTTCAAGAACGGCATTGAGTGCTGCTTCACAGATACCGCTGCAACAAGCGAGGATATTGAGGATGAAAACGGGGCGTCTTCGGACTTCAGGAGTGGAGAAGAAGAGTAGTGTTATCACGAGTGGGACTAAAGCCGCGCCAAGAGGAGTTAGAACGAGAATAAAGTTGAGTGAAGGACGGATTGCCGCAATATAGTTAAGTCCTGGAGGAGGTGGCGGCGGGAGGGAAGTACTGTTAGACGTCGACATTGCTTCGTGAAACAGTAAGTTCCAGTGGTTTTTATAAGATTGTAAGCATTCCCCTTAACGTAGCATTAAATTTGGATTATCTCAGTCCATTTTTATATCACGAGTTGGGCGCAATGCTGGACATACTGTCGGATGCAATCGCGAAGATAGAACCAACTTCTGGATGAAATTGGAATATCACGTCCACTCTCATCTCCGCATTTACGTACCTTGATGGAGTTTTCATACTCTCATTGGCTCGTATCCCTTGTCTGGTGTGCCAGACGTTTCATGGCGATCCAACAAAAGCCCGACTCCGAATTTTCATCGATGGCATCTGACAACGCCGTATGAAACATCACGAAACAAAGATATTCGGGTTGAACTCGGGACTTGTTTGACTTTCTGGGAATGAAGCGTGAAAATAATTTATCAGACCAGATTGCAGCCGAGAAGGGTGGAAGACTGATATAAAACCTGCCTTGAATCACTTCGTAATCCTTGCGCGAGTTTCGAGGAGCTAATACTATGTGAAACACAATGCTTGGACTTTAAATTGACTATGGACGGTATACCTAGATATTCCTCGCATGAACAGCGACGGAGTGCTGAGGCTGTGACGGTTGGCCGCCGACTTCTTGGGGATGTAGAAGCGCGGACCAAACAACTTATGAGTGATATGCATCACGATCACGATCATGATGGATTCGGTAGATGAGGCTGTGGCAATTCAAATTGAGCGGAAAATGCCGTGCGAACAGTGAAGACCGCGGAACAGACACTTTATCCTCATACGATAGTCATTCCCACTATACTACTACCCCGCACCTTGTTCTGAATACCTCAATTGTCTTGGTAAGGTCGAGGACTCACTTCAACTTGAGAAGTAGTATGGGGTTCATCTCTCAGTCGCATCCTGAAGTTTCGCTTGCTACAGTACAACCAGAATACGACTATATCGTTGTAGGTAAATCTCCATCCTTTCGAAACTTTCAGTTCCCTTTACGACGTGACAAATGACTCTTATCTTCTAGGAGGAGGTACCGCAGGATGCGTAATTGCCAACAGGCTCTCTCAGAACCCCAAACATCACGTCCTTTTGGTCGAACGAGGACCTCTTGCTGATTCCTGGGCCTCGCGTGTACCACTTTTATCGTCTGATTTCGCTTCAGATGGTTCGCGAACACGCAAAGTTTTGAGTACTCCTCAAGTTGCCGTTCAAGGAAAGTCATTTGGACTGTATACTGGGTCCACACTGGGAGGTTCTTCAAGAATAAATCAGATGATTTACGCGCGTGGCTTACCAGCAGAATACGATGCTTGGAGGGATGCTGGGAATCCCGGTTGGGGATGGGATGATATAAAGCCGTATTTTGTCAAATCAGAGAAAGCTTTATACGACTCGAACCCGTCGGACCACGGAAGAACTGGTACGTACATTTTGGACCCCTAGTTGGTGTTCCATTGTTCAAACAACGATAGGTGAATGGTGCAACCAGACGTCATCGGACCTGCAATTTCCGGGATTTTCCTAGTACGTTTGCCAGAATGATTTATTTGATTTTATGAACAACATCGACAGTGTTATAAACGCGGCAAAACATCTCGGCTTGCCTTATATCGAGGATGTGAACAGATCTGACGTGAACGGCGCCGTCGGTTGCGCACGTCTACATTTTACCAGAGACAAAGATCAACACCGACATTCAACCTATCATGCCTTCTTACCAGCAGATTTGTGTCACCAACGCAAGGCTAATCTTCATATCATCACGAACGCTATTGTGGATTCTCTCGTGATCAATGGAAACCGATGCGAGGGCGCTAACATTAGGAGCAAAGGGGTGAAGAAGACCATAAAATCCACGCACGAAGTTATCTTGTCTGCAGGGCCTTTTGGCTCGCCGCATCTTCTTATGCTGAGGTACAACCGTATCGTATCTCGATGCACCAGCACGTCACTGATACATTACCGTCCTCAGTGGTATAGGGCCCGCCAGCCATCTGAAGGAACACGAAATCCCTGTCATCAAAGATTTGCCCGGGGTCGGAGATCATCTGGTTGGTTTCCGCCGTATTCACCATACTGCTTGACTGAGCAGTTCTTTCAGCAAGACCATTTCGCGGTCTCTGTGGGGTTTGAAGTACCGATGCGCCATTCCTTGCTTTGCCTAGAAAAGCGACCTTGGATATTCATCATAGAACTCATTCGATATCTGTTCTGGGGAACCGGGCTACTACTAGCACTAGTGCTGCAGACAGCCATCTTTGCGGTGACATCTCACTTGGACGATCGGGGGAGGCCGATAAAAAACAAGCCACTGGAGAAGGATACCCTTTCGGACATAGAAATCATGCCGGTGCGATTATCATAACTACCATCATCCCTTTCCAGGCTAACTTTCCGTTGGTTAGCTGGCATATGACAGTATAGATGTCCCCGAAAAAGGTAGAGGGATGTTCAGCATGCTGAACGTCCTCCTTCACCCCAAAAGCAAAGGAACAGTCCGCCTGTCCTCTAAAAACCCGGAAGACCCTCTCATCATCGATCCACGCTACCTGACACATCCTGACGACTTTATTCCCCTCCGAGCTTCCGTTCGCCTAAGTCTCAGACTTCGAGATCAGATGATTGCTCAAGGATACCCTCTCAAAGACTGGGACGGGATCAAGGGCGAAGAGGACGACGTAGCTATCGACAAGCTTATTTTGAGGAGAAACCGCACGACATATCATTATACTTCGACCTGTCGGATGGCTTCGGTGAGCGAGGGCGGGGTGGTGAATCACGAGTTGTTGGTTCACGGATTCGAGAATTTGAGGGTGGCAGATTCGTCGATTTTCCCCTGGGTGCTAGGGACACATCTGCAGGCCCCAGTTGTTGCAGTGGCGGAGAAGTGCGCGGATATGGTTTTGCGAAAGAGAGATACCTAGGTTTCATTGCCAGCATATGTTTGATGATGTAGGGCTAAGCACAATTCGAATTCTTGGATTCTGATATACGAACTTTTGGACACGATGCTACGGCCTAGTGATACATTGTCCTATACATACTATAGACCCACGCTTCCAGCTCAGTCGAGCTGGCACAGCCTGAGATGTCTGTTTCCCGTATGGGTGTTGTCGCTCTACCCTGAAACGACATCATGAATAACCGAACGATGGAGACCAGAGAGGGCGCGAACATCAGAGATACCGTTTCGTTGAAGAAATGAGATAATGGGATGGCCCACAAGCCATAGTATGTTCACATTTTTGCCCCCCTTACTTGCGGCTCCTCGTAAGCTATCCATGTATTCGCATGGTCCCCGTTATACGGTAGAGTGAGCTGGAGTGAGTCGTTATCGAGATCAAGGGGACTAAATACACAAAATGTTGACGTAGGCATTAGCAACGTGTCTCCGTGGGGATCGTACGCGATGGTGCAGATCCCGATCCTAGTTTCAGGGCGTGTTTGCGGTGCCACGTCCACATCGAAACATGAAAACTCAGATTCACGTTGAGGATCTTCTGCTGACGTGACGGTGAAACGACCGACTACGCTCGCGCCCCTTGCATTTTTAAATTGCCAACTTTGGGTCAAGCTTCAGAAAAAGAAGGGGGCGTCCGATGACGGTGAAGTTGGGCGGACTCATTCATCATGTGCGGATTCGGTGAGAAAAGTTCCATTGGCAGTTGACCCCAAGGAATAATTTTTATTCCTTGGTGAAACATGGGTGAAGCGAGGTGGCTTGTAGACCTGCCGCTCGGCTTTACAGCTGTTTTCATAATGATAGGCCTAAGCACGAAAAATACACACACAGGCTGAGTCGGAATTTGAATCTGTGATAGAATTTGGTAAGCATGAGATAACTACTCCAACGATGCGTCGACACATCTCCGAAGCAGAGATAGAGATAGCCCTTCGAATGTCGCTGCAATCTGGTCCAAATGACATGCAAGTAGCTGAATATACAGGAATTCGTCCCAGGACCATGAGGGGTCTCTGCAAGCGCTTTCGAGAAACTGGTGAGATTGTGAAGAAATCAGCTGTACACGGCCGACCCAGGCTTCTGAACTCGTTGGATGCCATGGTGGGTGCCCCTCAATACATGTCTTTGCATGTCTCATACTTTCATACAGTTCCTGGAAGATCTTTGCAGATTAGTAGGGACTTGTCATTTCTGTGGACTCTCGGCAACTTCGGCTTGCCAAGGTTCGGAGTCCGCCCGTATGTGTATTCCTGACGTGATGGCCTATCATTATGAAAACAGCTGTAGTGACAAAGTTCCGCGTCTACGAGATCGTGGGAATATTGCGTCAATCCGACACGAGTCACACAATGCTTCTGAGAGTCACCCCCTACGCGCAGCGAGTCTACTCACTTATGTAGTGCTGTTCGGCTGGCCCATCATTATGTTGGACGATACAATCATAAAGTACTAGCGGTATCATTGGTCAATAAATTACGAAGAAGAAGAAGATAATCCGCATGAGAAACAATGTTAATGAGCGGGCGCTTGTACAGCACAGCTCACTACAAAGCGCCAGACGTAGGTGAACAATCTCCTGGGATAGCTTTTAGGAAGAACCTCATCTGCTGCTGGACGACTGACTTGCAGCGCTCGCCGTTTCATTCTCCAACCGCGTTTTTAGCATGCCTCCGCTCGAATCCCTTCTTTCCGAACAGGCTGCATTCTCAAAACATCTCTTTATGCAAGGTTATCCTTTGTGGACTCCCGATCCAGTCTTACTACCACGAGATCTTCAGGTTGTGGGTCTCAGGATTGGTGATGTCGGAACTGTCGATGAACGAGGGCGGTTCGATGTTTTCCTCAACATTCTTGATTCCCTTCCAGGAAGTTCTGGCACCCCGCCAAACTTGAACTTCCCACCAATCATGGAAAACGATGTGCGCTGTGACAGCGAGGATATATCGCCTCGTGAGGTAGTCTCGTCCCCAAAAACATCCTGGGATGCTGAGCAGTTAGACATGGAGTTCATTACCGGCGTCACGTACGTACGCCAATCTTTCTTTTATGATAATCTCGCGGTGACTAATTGCACAGGTAGTCGTAAAACAACTCATTATGGTGCCACCCTGTCTAATGACAGAACACACATCATTTTACCTCAAGGGGCACAATCGTTTGAGCTCGGATTCCAACACAGGAGACTATTTGAGAACCACGCGAGAGAGCATGGGGCCGAGTGGCTCGAACGTTTCCAAGATCGACTTGGATCCCCGCGATCTGACTCTATCTACCTGCTTACCGGTTTCTATAAAACGTGTTCATGGGCCATCGCATCGTTTGGCACGCAAGAGGCTGCGAACACCGACCCAGTTTATGTACAGTGCACCTTAGCGGAAGTGGACGAACGAATTATACGGGATGAATCTGTTTGGCAACCTGCGGGTCGTTTTAGTCGCAAGATTGGACCTGCACCAGACCGTCAGGGGCAAATTAACCAATCCGTTTTCATACAGGGATTTATCATCACCCCCAACCCCTCTAAATCAAGGGAGAATGAGACACAAACTAGATTTCTCCGTACGCCTTTCGCCCCCACTCGCTTCTTGGGCAGACTGATGGGGAGCTCGTCTACGGCGACAGCAACAGAGACAACGAAAGGCAATGTTATAATTCAGCATGTACCACAAATCTCACAGGCAAACTTTGTTCCGCATCTCTACTGGGGATGTAGGTTGACACACCCGCACACCAGGTGTCCCATTCATCCGAAGTCGTCAACAAGTATCTGTTGACAAAGGTTCGTGGTGTCCGGTCTTACTTAGCTCGCTACACCGACGCCGTGGTACAGGAACCATCCGCGAGAATTGCTGTGACCCATGATATTCAGTGGATAGCCATGCTCGAAAAACTTAAAGGAGTAGGAGATGTCTCTTCCCCCACAATAGTAATTCAATTCAATTCAATTCAATTCAATTCAGGGGAAATCGTGGATGATCGAAGACCTGGAGAACCATCTCGAAGCGTTAGTTCGAGAGTGCTATCATGTAACCACATACAATGGCGAGAATCCCACCTGCAGACCGTCACGGTTGCTCATCCAATTTGCTCTCAGGTGCTGTCTATCTGAGCGACAAAGAACTAAGTGTCAGTCTACCGCGCTTTTCCGGCGACTTGGCTAGTGGTATTACACCAGACGAGAAACCTCACACACTTGGTTCCTCCACGATCGGTCAGCGCATCGTTGACACCAGCGTTCTATCTGATTCGCCCGGAGTCGCTGAATATTCCACAACTCGCACCGGGGATCTGTAGGTTCCTTCTCTCCTCCTGGCCCACGCTCACTTCGACCTTTCTTGCCCAGGCCATCTACCTCCAGGTCCAGTTACAACCGCTCCCCTCTCCACCAGGCCACGGATGTTGAGGGAAATGTGTTTGGTATCCCTGTTCCACCTTCCTCCATACCTTCCTGCGTTCATATCTCCGAGGAAACCGGTTCATTCAGCCCATCCGTACCAAGTAATCCCTTGGGCCTTGGCTTGCTGGCTCTCCCCGGCCCGTTCCCATCTACACAGATCCAAAGTGTGAGTAATCATCCGTTGCAGCCAAATCGCATCTCATTATGCTTATTTTTCCCAGTTGCACCAGACTCCCATTGCCACACTGGACCCCCCGTTGTCTATCGTCTCAGATCCCTCTAACGTTAGATCTCGCATTGCTCCGGGGTCGGGTGGCCAGGAAGGCGAGGATTATACTTCACCCATGGATATGACAGTTGGTAACCTTCAAAGCCCCCGGGGTCACGAAGCCATGCCCGACCTTTCCTTACGCCGTCTTGGCAGTGGAACTTCGTTTAATCCAGACTGGACCATTCACGACATGCTCGTGTTTAGGAATCTCATTGACGAAAACGTGGTCGTCTGTCAGTGGGTAGACAACGGGACACTTTGCAACGACCCAATAAAGGGGAAGGACTTTAAGGTCCACCTACATCACAAACACGGGATCACGTCCGAGTCGCGACTATATGAGTGTCGATGGGAAGTATGCTCTAGTCGCGCAATGAAGAAGTCGACCTTTGAAAGACATATGAGGGAGGTGCACAACCCCGTGAAGTGGGCCTGCCCGTACTGTGACCACGTGTTCACGAGGGAGGGGACCCTTCTAGCACATATTGAACGGTCCCATGGTCATTCATAACTGACTCCCCGTGAGTGTATAACTACCTCTGTGCGTTCATTAATCGATAACGAATTGCAGATTATGCAACCACATTGTTCTTGACCGCATCGATCGAGTAGTGTTAGCTAAGGGAGGACCTTTGGATTGATACACTCGTGCCAGCTAGGAGATTATAGTAATGAAATAAGACAGACGGGTACTATATCATCGTGAGCCGAGTGTAGCAGCTGTGACGCGTATCTATGTAATCGTGGGAATGTGTGTGATACTGACGCGTCCTGTTACTCGGCGCGCTTCAGCCTACCACCATGTCGGACGATGCGATCTTACCCATCCCCAACCTTAGCCTTCCTCAACATGTATTCACCTTACTTTCCCCATCACTCAAACACCTCCATGACAACGCCCGAACCAAGTTACTAGATGGGATCAAAGCGGACAGTACGTCCATACATTTGCTGACAGGAATCCATTCCGCTAGAACGTCCGTTTGTAATCAGAAATGCTCCCGTATTATCGACTGGTCACGTCCTCGGGTGCCCTCGTTTCCGACCCTGGCCTTCTCGAGGAGATGGAGAAAGCGAATGAAGAAGAGCTCAAAAAGCTGGACGAACGGCTCGCCGAGGCTGAGAAGACGGAAGGAGAGTCTGAAATTTCGGACGCCCTCAAGGCGCGCGCAAACCACCTGACACGGATAGGCGACAGGGTATGTCAGTGGATCCCGCGCTATACAGCTCAACTGACCCTTTGAGCAGGAGCGTGCTGTCGCGGCGCAGCAGCTAGCACTGGAGAAAAACCCTGGACTTGGATCAAGAATAGACATATCCCTCACTCTTATCCGGATCGGACTCTTCTTTGGGGACAACACTCTTATCACCCAGAACCTTGAAAAGGCGGAGAAGTTGGTCCCGTCTCTGCCTTAACATACTACTTGATAACAGTTTTGCAGATTCATCGAAGAGGGCGGTGACTGGGACAGACGAAATCGTCTCAAGGTTTACCGTGGACTGCACGCAGTTTCGATCCGTCAATTCAAAACCGGTGGCGAGCTCTTGCTTGACGCATTGTCCACGTTTACAGCTACAGAATTAATTTCCTATACCGATTTTGTCGCTCTCACAATCATAGTCAACACTTTGACTCTTAAACGACCGGATCTAAAGAAAAAGGTTGCCATCCTCTGCCGTGCTTGCCAGGACCCACCCAGGCTGATCATTGTTTCAGCTCATCACTGCCCCAGATGTTATCTCCGTCTTTCCCGAACTCCCGGCCCTCGGTGACCTCGTGAATAACTTGTACGACTGCCATTACGCCAAGTTTTTTGTCGCACTCGGTACGCATTTTCTGCACCCACAATGAGTTGGTTTGGTGGAATTAGACTGATGAATGCATTTTGCCTTGCCCGAATGGTTATCTGCCACGCCGCCACGACCATGCCCACAGCTACCCTCGAACAAACGTATCTCCTGCCTTCGCGGTTATTGTCTCCGCATACCCGTTACTACATCCGAGAGATGCGAATCCTTGCATACAGTCAACTGTTGGAATCATATCGTAGTGTCACACTGGAAAGCCTCAGTGGTGCATTTGGAGTCAGCGTTGATTTCATTGATAGGCAAGTCGAAATTCGTTTCTGGTGTACACGACGACTGACCGAGAGGCTTAGCGAGCTGTCGCGATTTATCGCCAATGGACGGTTGCACTGCACGATCGACAAGGTGCATGGAATCGTGGAAACGACGCGACCGTCATTGAAGAGCGCTCAATACGAGAAGGTGGTGAAGCAGGGTGATATTCTTCTTAATTCGATACAACGATTGAGTAAAGTGTTGTATTAGCGGTTGTCTTGTCGTTTCTAGCATAATGAATGGTTGTGGTCGTCTACAAGCCAAAAGTTGATGGGAGTGGGAATTCAATTTGCTGACTCTGCAGCATCTCGCTCAGGCTGACATGTACACTCCTTCTCCATGACTTCGGGGTCGGTCAGCCTCCACTACCGATTCGCTACACTTATTCCCCTCTCGGTCGTTGCTGTGGGAGTTGGCTGGCGGCTGTTACGCGGAAGCAAGAGTTGGAACATGGTATTCCAACCAGGTTCACAAGGCCACCGACATCCCATCTATTGGTTCGACGACGGTTCAGTGATCGTGAGGGCATATAACAACGATGTCGACGGCCAAGCCAGCATGGTGCTGTTCAGGATCCACGAATCATTGCTCCACCGACATTCCAAGCTCGTTCTGAGGCGAGAGTTGGAGGACGGATACGATGTTCCTACCATGTCCATTCCGCTTGCGCTTGGTGTACAGGTCCAGGATTTCACGTCGCTGTTGGCGCATCTCTACCATGATACGTGAGCATCCACTGCGTCTATGCGTTGTTCTCGTTCAAATCCCTCACACGTAAAATATTAATACAGTCCGCTATCACTGGAAGCACCCTTCCAACACGTTGCTGCTATCCTTCGCGTGTCTTCGCCGGAGCAGTTGGATCTCCCATCTGTGCACAGCTTGGCGAGATCTTATCTCATTGCCATGTTTCCCAGCGGACCGACCCCCTTTGTTCACCCCAATCATCTCGAGGAAGCGTTGAGTCTCACGTTGCGGTACAACATCACCTCCGTGAGTCTTCTACCGTATCAACCAGACGGCCTACTCGTTGGGGGGGAAACCGACTCATGGCTCGCAGATCCAAAAAGGCATTTATTATAGCCTTGTGACGATGACCGATTTTGAACCCAGCTCGGATGCCACGGACAACGAGAACACGGCGGGACCTCCAAAAGCGATAGCCCTGACGTCCACAGATGTCGCGCGTTGCCGAAATCTCATGCATGGCATCGTGGAGCATTTTACCCCCGTCCTATTCGAACCGGTGTGTCTAATCCTCTCAATCGCCTCCATCTTTGTCGCTACCGGAATTCGGTGGCGTTATTCTCTATGGAATGTGGGCGCCGTCTATGCACCCATTTTTTTATCCTCCGTCTGCTTTGGCTATTTTCAGTTCAGACCCAGCTCCGTTGATTTACTTATTTGATTTTCTAGCCTGTGACACCACACATGGCGTGTACCAACTCATTGGCAGACAAATGGTTTCCCCTGGTCATACAATCCGCAATAGCAGGGGACAGCGTGTACAAACCCCTCGAGGCCCTCGAGCAACTCAAACAGATCGACTGGAAGGCGGAGGGTATTTGTGCTGCTTGCGTCAGAGAAAAAAGAGAAGAATGGACAACCGAACAGGAGGAGGTGTGGGAGAAGATGGATGCCTGGCTAAAGCTGGACATGGCGTCGGAGTAGATGGGGTGATTCTGGGAATTCAAATCAACAGCACCCACTGCTGACACCGCACCTGCGTGCCCGGCTCGGAAATGCCTTGCGGCCCGCACGGGTCGGTGGCTGGGTTTCCCTACAAAGGTTTGTACGTCAACTTGTGGGGCGCCGACATCAATCTGCATTTGTCGTTATATTTTCATACACAACAGCTCCCGAGTTCGGTTCAACCCTTCCTGTCCTGTCGCTGCAGCGGACGTAAAGGGGAGATGATGATAACGAATGGTAGGTCCTTGAATCGACCTACTTTTGAATGTCCGACGTCGATTCAAGCATTGGGCGGGACTGTGATCACGACCATGTTTCCGAATTCACCCGTCATACAGCCGCAGCTAACAAGATGAAGTCCGTCCGAGAGTATTGTTCTGGCTATCGCACAACGAAAACCAGCGGTCCTTCAACTTGTTGACCATTTCCAACCACCAGCCCCTCTACAGGCGATGCCGACTTCGTAAATGTTGGCCTACCAAAAACACCGCTTCATTGTGGGCGCGACACCGCTGGTTGTGGGTGGTAAATCCCGAATTGCACGTTATCCATTCATCATCCATATACGCCACTCCTCAAACTCAGACTATAGAACTATAATTACCGTTCGCGAACGTTCGCTGGCGATGGTCGGGGAGCCACCCCTTGGGCTTTCATTGTAAGCATACGAGTCCCATTTTCGATACCAATGGTGATGAGTTGGTAAGATCGTTTCACGCAATCATTCCCTCCACAGTCGGGGATACACATATTGTGTTTGGTTATGACGCCCACCAAAACATGAAACGTCGCTGTTGCCTAATATGACGCAGATTTTTTCTTCTTTCTCGCCACGCTGCATCTTGCGGTGTCCATTCTACCCGCGGTGGGCGTCTTCTGATTTTTCATCACGTGGCCTGACAGTTCATTCTAAACAGACTGGATGGAACGCCCACACATGCTGACAATGGGTGTCTTGCGTTTGTCCAGGGTCGCCCAACCCCTCTCTGGATACACTATTCACAAATTCATGACAGCGGCGGTGGCAGAACTAGATCCACCAGGGTATCGTGTGTATAAGTATATGCAGGTGGTACAGAATCGAATTGCCTGTTTCTGATATTGGCTCCCCAGCATCCAACATCATCTACACACGTACCCCAAGATAGAGCGTTTCCGCGCAGTAGGATGAACATACCACTGGCCAAGGCCTCGCGCTCTCGATTCCGGTATCGTCGGTTTGGTGTATATGACTTGACGTACGAAGAGGCTGCTTTGCCTCCGTTTGCGTCGCGCATATACTCACTGTTGGATGGGCTTGGGGCAATTTACAAGGAGATGCCCTACGTGAGGAGACAGGTTGTCGATGCGATCAAGCTTGCTCCGGTGGAGTTCATTGCGTACATGGTGACCACCATTTGGCAAGGCATGTACTCGGCCATCAACCTTTACTGGCTGAGTACCTTGTTTGAGAAGGTATGTCGTTTTCGTCCTTCGCGCAAGCTGTGTTTCCTTTATTCCCAGCAGCTCGGGGATGGTTTCGTAGATGGAGCACTGCCCCCAGAAGTGTACATGTCTCTCGCTGCCTCCTGGCTTTCGTGCGCGATGGTCAACGTCGCAGCTGAACGCACATAGTAGGTGTTTCGGAAGGACGATATGCGCGGTCTTTGACCCTATACAGTGCCCGGTCGCTAGAGGTGTTGACCAAGCGGTTTAGAGCTCACTTTTTACCCCAGCTAATATGCGGTAGACGATTTATTCTGCAATCGTATCTCTCTAACAAGCTTCTCGCTTCTAGCAAGTCTGAGGGTCGATCTACTCTCTATACAAGGTGCGCCTCGTGCTCGCAGAATGATGACAAACTAACGCTTGACTAGACTTGTACTCCATCTTTCCTGTCGAGGGACGGTTCGGGTCCGAGTTTCCGGGCGGCCCGTTTCTAAAGCAACTGAGTCAGCTCGTGCAATGCACTCTTTGTTTGGCTTCTCAGGTGTTCGTATTGTTACATGCCATCGCCCGTAGACGCAGCCCGGAACGGGAAGTGTTGTTGTGTTTTTGTGTCACCCGTGGACTCGTTTGGTGGCTGGCGCCGCCAAACGGAATTGGTTGCTCAGGTGTGCCCAGAAGTGACTCTGTTTCGTCGTTTTTTCATAGTTGCGGAACAGCGTACATTTATTGGCCCAACAATGGGCATTTCCAGAGAATGAAGGCCCTTTTTGGTCTCGCTTTTTCGACTCAGTACCGAGCCGACCTCGTGTTAGATGGGATTGCGAGCTCGATCGAGACCGGTATGGGATTCCTCCCTAGTGTTCGTCGTTGCTTCATTCCGCCTACAGAATACAAGAAATCTGCGGAACGACTTGGGGATGTGGATGTCTTGGACCCTACTCCCTGGCACACCGAACTGTTGCGCGATTGGTACTGGGATTTTCTGATGGAGGTCACGTTGGATCTTCCAATGGTAAGGAGCATTGTGATCTTTCTCCTTCATTTTAAAAGACGAACCTTTCCAGGCAATGTATGCATTGATACTTCCGGCTTATTTGTCGTCATCGTCCATCGCTTCGATGGCGCTTCTGCAGCAAGCTACGAAATCGATTTCGTTGAGCATAGGTCAGTACACGGAAGATACGCCGTCATTGTTGGACGTCTGCTCTCAGGCCAAGCGGCTCTATGATGCTATCCATCACAAGAGCGCGATGCCACAAGGTACAGAACCCTTTCCCCGTCCACTCAACAGCGCCTATGACGCAGGGATGAAGATCTCCTTTCGGTAGCGTCCCCCCATCTCCATCAAGCCTCGTATATGCTCACGTACGCATTTCAAGCCACGTTTCGTTGCGCTATCCAGGAAGCGGCCACCACGCGCTCCGAAATGTGTCCTTTGATATCCTCCCCGGCGAGTTCGTCCTCGTGGTGGGCACCAACGGCAGCGGAAAATCATCCATGCTGACCTTGTTGGCACGTCTCTTCGATCCGACCGCGGGCGAGATTCTCGTCGACGACGTGCCGCTGGTCCGGTACGACATGGACCAGCTCCGCGCGGCCATGGCGTTCCAGTCGCAGTCCCCGGTGGTCTACCCTGTTACAGTGAGGGAGAACATTGCGTTTGGGCTCCCTCCGACGTCGACCATCGAGGAGGCGCAGGTCGAGGCGGCGGCAAGGATGGGCGGGTGTGCAGAGTGGGTGTCGAGGTTGAGCGAGGGCTACGAGGCACAGCTCGAGCCCTCATTTGATATCTACCATGGATGGACGGACGGAATGTATGGCTACCCGTCCGAGGCGTTGAAAGAGGCGCTCGCGCGACACCAGGGCCATTTGGTATCGATATCCGGTGGGTGAACCGTCGTCTCTCATTTTTTAAAAAAAGAGGACTTTGTTAAATACCCGTCGACAGACGGTGAAAAACAACGGCTTGCCACGTACGTCGCACGCTATCCCGGTCCCATCGTCCTCTCATTGACACGCGTCCCACACACACACACACACAGCGCACGCACGTTGATGCGCATCCATAACCGCACGACACGCCTCCTCGTCGTCGACGAAGCCACGTCTGCGCTGGATCCCCTCGCCGAACGCGCGATTCTGAACGCGTTCCGTGACGTGCGGGCGGGCAAGACGATCGTGGTCGTGACGCATCGGTTTCATCACCTCGCTCACGAGGCCGACCGGATCCTGTACGTGCCCCTCTCTCTTTCCTCGAGGAACTGTCTTGGCTCACCGCGCGCGATAGGTGTATGAAAGACGGGTGCGTCGTTGAAAGCGGCACGCATGCCGATCTGGTACGCGCCGATGGGGAGTATGCTGCCCTGTATCACGCGCAAGTCGAGCGGACCGGTTGACCCGCTCGTGTTGTGAGTGTCCTCGGAAGGGACCGCTTGACCACTGCTTTCCTTGTTCCAAGACTTTTATTCCCCTTTGTTATCCTTTTTCGTGCACATATGATATCGATCGTCGCCGCCGTCTATTATCGTAGTAGGCCATTCGAACGTGAACCTGATTCGACAAACAACATAAATTCGTATACGGTAATTACCTCCTACAATAAAACACACAGGTGTGACGCATGAACAAAGAGCCATGAAAAAAAAAAAAAGATGAATGTCCATCCGCAACAATGCATCAAGTAAAAAAAGCAGGCGCACGAAAAAAAAAAAGAAAAGTCGGTCACCCCGTCGTCGACAACCGGGTATTCTGTGACACAGGCATCGTAGGCATCATGAGCATCCGTCCCAAGCACGGCTCAATCCAGGACCTCGAACCGCCCTCGTTTGCCTTCCCGCATTTCCCCCCCATCCTCGTCCAAAACCCGCTTCTCACCCACACCCACGCTCACACCCACACCCACATCGAGACCCACTTCCATACCCTCGAAAGCAACAAACCCCTCGGGCACACCGACCCCCATCAGATTCTCATTGCTCACGAGATCCTTGAGAATCGCCTGATACCGCTCGTCCGAAAGACCCATGCCCGCCAAGGGATTGATCCGTCCATCGTCGTCATAACTCGGCATCGTCGACGAAGACGCCGCAGCGCCTACCGCGAGCGCTTCATTGAACCCCGCGTCCGACAAGGGTGGGACGCCTACCGGCTTGGGTACCTTGGACAGCTGTTGAATCACTTTGAGATGCATGAGGTGTTTCTGAGCGTCGGGAGCATGGCATCAGACGTCGTTCCGACTGGGTGATAGATGCAGACGTACCTCGAGCATGTCCAGCAGGCCCTCCTTTGTAAACGGCTTTGGAAGGATATCGTTCATCCCAGATGAATAATACGTCATGATTTCACTCGGCTTCGAATTGCTCGTCATGGAAATGATGGGCGTCATATGATCAAACTGCCGTATCAGCGACGTGGCGGATATCCCATCCATCTTTGGCATCACAATGTCCTATCGCCGACGCATCAGTATCATCAATGAGCAAACGGATATCAAGGCGTACCATCAGTACCAAGTCGTACTTTTCCAGATTCATCTTGGTTACCGCACCGACCCCATCGACAGCCACGTCGATCGCACACCCAAAGACCTGCAAAAACTTGCTGCTCAAACGTCGACTCACCGCATCGTCATCGACCAGCAACACGCGCGGTGGTACCGCCCACCCGGGGACGAACGTCGACCGACGTACGCGTAGTTTCCTGTGATTCTCCGTACCCGAGGGCGATGAGGTCGAAGAAGGCGGCGGCGGTCCATCCGATGGATTCATAGGTGTCGGCTGGACAACCTCCTCTGGCCCCGGACTGTCCTCCTTCTCGTACCCCTCGTCCTCTCCACCACCTATGGCATCCCCCCCGTCTGCCGTCGAGCCAGAGCTGGATCCAGCTGCCCCTTCATCCACGGGATAGGTCCAGTTTCCATTCGTATCCTCTACGCTACTCCGGGGTAACAAATGCCCGAGGGTAAACACCTGCAATCCCTCGTGCGCATTCTGCGCAGGCGGTTCCCAGATCTCCGGGGGGATTATAAACGGCTCGTCCCCTGTCGAAGTCCCAGGGTCGTGCATCTGGAGATGCATCTGGGATATCCGGGACAGAGCATCTTGACCCGGGTTGGCAGTCACGTCTGTCCCGCTCGACGACGACGACCTCGTAGTCGTGCTTGAACGGAAGGACAAGCCGCTCTCTGCGCGTCGAGACATCTCGTTCATCTGCGCGAGACTGGCACGCGCAATCGCACCGGGATCGGGGTGCTCGCCGAGCCCCAGGACTCGCTGCGCTTCTTGCGCAGGCAAGAACTGTACACGTGGACCCAAGCTGTGTGAAATCTGACTGGGACCCTGGCTCGCTTGACTCTGGCTCGGCGTGGGTCCTAGCGCTTGCAACAACGACGATGACGATGGGGGCGGTGGGGCTGGCGTCACCGAGATGGGTTGCAAAAACGGGCTGGGTTGAGGTTGCGCATTGGCGAAGAGTGATGATGCTGCGGACGCCGCATGTCCTGTGCCTGTTGCGAAAAGGGATGGGGGCGGATGGGTGCTAGGAGTCATACTGTGGCCGATATTCGGGGGTGCAGGGGCCACAACGGGTGTTTTTGGCTGGGGGGCTAAAGGGCCAGCAAGCGTGGACGGTCCAGCTGTCGGAACCGCTAAACTATCCTTTTGTTTCACTGCAGGATTCGAACGCGTTAGCAGAGGGAGGATAAACAGAAATTCAGACAAAAAGTCTCGACGGAACTCAGTAGACCGAGAACCAAGTGGAACGTGCCCCGACTCTACCTGCGCGTCCGTCTACCAACGGAGGTGTGACGCAGGAGGAGGGGGAAATGACCACGAAGAAATAAAAAGGAGAAAGAGACTCAACAGTTGACTAACTCACCCCCCTCCATCCCTAAAAAATACTGAATCAACGTCTGCATCAACCCGTCTTGCTGCGCCATGTTCTTTTGAAAATGAACCATCTCGCAGAGGGCTTCCCGATAACTCCGCTCAATGCCGCGCATTCGTTCTTCTGATCGGCCAACTTGTGTTCGGAGGGCATCGTTCTGCGCTTGTAGGGACGCGATCTGTTGCTGTAATGCTGAGACGGTGTTTTGGAGACCGGTCGACATGGTCTGGAGTGCGGCCGACTGTGCGTGGAGGGTGGCGGTCTGGGACTGGAGTGTACTCGTCTGGGATTGCAACGTCGTTGTCTGGTTCTGGAGGGCGTTCGTATGTGAGGCGAGGGTGGTCGTCTGAGCCTGGAGCGATTCCATTTCGCCAACGGCAGGTGGACCTGGGGAACCCGAAGAAGCGGAGCGGAGAGACGAGGAAGGGGCATTGTTGGGGGCGGATTTTCGAGCGGCGGGAACCTTGCGTTTGATGTTCTCGAGCGCATCGCGTCTATCGATGTGGAAATCAGGGTGGCGAAATGTCCACGAGTGTTCGCCAAACTGGGCGTCGTCGGTGTTCTTGACCTAAGCGATGCCGTTAGCGCCGTGATCGGGGTACTCGGCCCGCCCGGGAGACAGGTTCCCAGTGGCATGAGGAAGGAGCGCGAAAAGAACGTCGAGGGAACCCCCAGAAAAGGAGGTGCCGTGGATCGCAGGTGAGCGTAAAAGAAGGGGATGGGCGCTCGATCCCGCGCCGTTTTCACACATGATCATTAACGAAGCAAACGAAAAAAGCAAGAGGGATTCCCCGGGTGGGATGGTGATCAGGCTCGGGAGTGATCGGCTCACCTTGTGAAAGTCATACTTGTTGAGTTGGCGTACAAAGGAAGCAAAGTTGGAGTGCTTGAAGAGGCGAGGGAGGATCGATTTTGTAAATTCGTTCATGTCCTGGGAAACGAGGTGAGATATAAGGTGCAGATCGTGCATCACGATGCGTCCAGACTGCCTACCTTGACGACGAAGCAATCGCCACCTGGGCCCCACGAGACGACATGGGCAAAGGACTGATCCTCGAGCATCCTGAGACGAGAAGCGATGAGATGGGCGGTAGAGTAGAGAGAGAGGACATACTTGTAGAGTTTCTTGACAAAGTCGCAGGTGGCGGGCATGTTATCGTCGACGTCCTTTGGGGGTGCTTGCGGGGGCGGAGCAGGTGGGGGAGGCGGTTCGCGCTTCATTTGTCTCGACTCTGCAGGTCTCGGCCCGGGCTGGTTATAGGAATGGGTGTGATGGGTGGGGTGGGTATCCTCGCGAGAGTTGGATGTGCGGTGCATTGTAGCGGACCAGGCAGCTGGGGGCGGGGATGAATGGCGATGACCATATGGGGAGACGCGGGCGGAGGGAGAGTTGAGGGGTGGCAGGGTGTTGACGTTGGAGCGAGAAGCGTTTACGGGGGGAAGGTGGAGTTGAGAAGGGGGCGGAAGATGGGAGGAATGGAATAATTGTTGGCGTACGGCAGAGTAGGGCGGGCCCTGTGATGGTGGATCCATGTCGAGATCCGAGAACGAGTCGGGGCGGGGCGGGACGGGGCTGGAACAGAGACGAGTTGGCTCTGGGCAACGGCAAGGCTCAGGGCGCTGACTGGGTGCACATTCGAGCACGAGTCCAAAGTCAATTTATTAATCGCGTTCTTTGGCCAAAACCCAAATAGCCGCAAACTGTCCGTATCTGTAACCTCGTGCCGCATGCCGCACACGGCCGCACAGTGCACATATTGATGAATGCGAAGGGGACGTTCCAAAAAGACGCAGACGAGCGCTGGCTGTGATCGACGTTCTCGAGCGGAACCATTTCGTTGGCGGTCTGGACCAACGTTAACTGCCTTTTTTTTTTCCCTCGTATGAACGACAAGATGGCGCCAGGAGAGATACACGTTATCCATTTCCCGGTCACCCTGTTTCCCCGAGGGCTGGTCTAGACCATACATAATGAATGCTACTCTGTGTCGGACCCGCTCGAAGCTCTACTACCAAGGCTGTCCTCTGGGATGTCTTTTTTTCAGGACACGACAGCCCATTGCACTGCCCCTTTTCATTTTCCACGTTTCTTGAGCCAGTTATGAAGGCCAGAAATATGCTGGCACTGGCAACTCTCACCAAGTTTTGGAATACAATAGCCAGCTTCCGTCCACCAATCAAAATCGTCAGATAGGCCTTGGAGTCGTCATGTGTGTTCAAGGCGGCCATATTGCGTGGCTGTGTAGCACGGGACCTATTTTGGCGTGTCGTTCCGCTTGAGCCCGAAGCGAGGCGGGCTTGAATTTTCTTTGTCGCGCTCATTCACGTTCCTTGTCTTCCTTCTCCTGCAGTCATGGCTTCCTCCCTCGCTCGGATACGTCCCTCCATTGCACGTCGCATCGTCCGTAGTCTTCTTCTCTTGTCGTCTCCTTGGAAACGCTCATTTTTTTTTCTTCATTTCAGCCTGCCTTTGCTCGGACCATTACCACCTCGGCCGACACCACACAGCTGCAGGACACCATCCTCGACCAATCCCAACCCTTTACCGTCAAACTTCACGAAGATTCCTTCCGCACCCACAAATGCGACCCACCTTCCCTTCAAGTACAAGTCCAAAAAGACCAACTCCTCAAAATGTACAAGGACATGCAGACCATGCGTCGCATGGAAATGGCTGCCGACACCCTCTACAAAGCCAAACTCATCCGTGGGTTCTGCCATCTCGCCATTGGACAGGCACGTGTTCGTCGCCACCCTCGTGCTCGTTTACTCATCGTTTTCTAGGAAGCCGTCTCTGTGGGTCTCGAGTACGGTATCGCCCCCGACGACCGTGTCATCACTGCCTACCGGTGTCACCCCTTCGCAGTTATGCGCGGTGGCACCATCAAAGGTGTCCTCGCTGAGCTCCTCGGTCGTCAAGACGGCATGTCTCACGGAAAGGGTGGCTCTATGCACATTTTCACCCCTTCCTTCTTTGGTGGTAACGGTATCGTCGGTGCCCAAGTCCCTGTTGGTGCTGGTCTCGCCTTTGCCCAAAAGTACCTCGGCAAAAAGACCGCCACGTTTGCCCTGTATGGCGATGGTGCGAGCAACCAGGGTCAAGTCTTTGAGGCGTTCAACATGGTGCGTGAAATGACTTGACCTAGGGTGACACTGACAATGTATGCGTTGGCAGGCGAAACTGTGGGACCTCCCATGCGTCTTTGTCTGTGAGAACAACAAGTACGGTATGGGTACATCGGCCGAGCGTAGTTCCTCCAACACCGAGTACTTTACCCGTGGTGACAAGATCCCGGGTATTCAGGTCCGTCGCCCCATTGTCCGACTGCACCACGTCGTTGACGCAACGACGCATACACACAGGTCAACGGTATGGACATTATCGCGTCAAAACACGCCGTCGAGTTTGCGCGCAACTGGGTCACCGAAGGCAACGGTCCACTTTTAATGGAGTTTGTCACGTATCGCTATGGTGGTCACTCGTATGCATCCCTCTTTTCCGTCCGTTTTGTACGACATTGTTCATGCAACTTTATAGGATGTCCGATCCTGGTACGACCTATCGTACGCGTGAGGAAGTCCAGCGGATGCGGAGCACGCAAGACCCGATCCGTGGGTTACAACGGTACATTGAAGAGTGGGGTCTCGCTACCGAGCAAGAGCTCAAGGTACGTCTTCATCCTCTCACCTCGCTCCGTCAGCACTGAGATCGCGTGACAGCAACTCGACAAGGAGGCCAAGGCAGAAGTCGACCAGGCCGTCGAAGAGGCTAAACAATCCCCCGAGCCTCTCGCCAAGGACCTCTGGACGGATATCTACTACAAGAGCACAGAGCCGCCATCCATGCGTGGTCGGGAGCGGGAAGAGGTGCGTGTCGCATCTTCCATCTTGGGCACCTGCTCACACGAGGATCACAGGTGCACTATTATTGAACAGGGTTCGGTGGCCGTGGCGTGTGTGGGGAGTTTTTAGAGTGAGGGTGATGCGGGTATGACATGTACGAGGTACGACATGTGCATACATGACCTACGTTAGATACAGGCGCTTTCGTTTCGGTAGTACGACGGACGATCAAATGATGGCTCCTTTTTATACCGAGTATGAGTCGGACGTGAACTCATCCGAACGGAAGAAGCGTGACTCGGGCTAGTCTCGCGACCATGATAAATGGGTAATAAGCTTATTGTGAACTAGCCAGATGCAACTTTGATCATGACCCATGCTTTCTAAAGTTACCATTGAGATGATGGCCTTTTTGAATCTTGAAGCTTTTTTACCCATATTCTACCCTGTTTTGTTTGGTGACTAGGGTTAACTATGGCTAGTGCTGTCTCTGAGTGCAAAAAATGCGCAAAACTGCCATATCCCATTTTGCGCGATATGCACACAACAAACACCACAGGTGTATATGTCACTAAAGAATCTGTACATTAGTGTCATTTGGGGCCAAGTCAACATCATTTTGTGCGCAAAATGGGAGGTGCCCATTTTGCGCACTTGTGTCACCATTTTGTACCCATGAATACACAAAATGTCATGTGTTCCAGCAACATATACCCTTTTGACATTATACCCTGTTTGTATCGACACCTAGGGATATTGGC